>CM056950.1:10996030-11283703 GCA_029856935.1 Cyclocarya paliurus
GCTGAGTAAGTTAATAAAAATTCAGAACAAAGGATGAATAGGTAATGTGAAAGGGGATCACCCTGCCTAATCCCCTTAGATGGAGTGAAGTTATCTTGTGAAGCACCATTAATAATTAGAGAATATGAAAATGAAGAGACATATTTCATGACAAGAGCAATCCACCTTTGATCAAATCCCATCTTATCCATAACAGGCCTTAGAAATGATCATTCAATTTTGTCACAAGTTTTTGCTCATGTCTAGCTTAAGAGCCATGAATCATTCCTTTCCTCTCATACAATTCTTCATAGTATGCATAGATTCAAATGCAACAATGACATTATCAGTTCTAAGTCTGGTTGGCACAAATGCACTTTGAGTGAGTGAGATAATTGTAGGGAGGATAACTTTTAACCTATTAGCCAAAGATTTTGCAATGATCTTGTATAAGACATTGCCAAGACTAATGGGTCTGAATTCTGTTACCTAGAGAGGAGACTTGGATTCAGGGATAAGGGCAATAAAGGTTCCATTCAAGCTTTCAAACCATTTGCCTTTATTCAGAATTTCAAGCAGAACAACACTAATACTAGGGCCAACTATATCCTAGTGTTTTTGATAAAACACTTGAGGAAGCCATCAGGACTAGGGCTCCCCAAGCATTCGTACTGACAATGGCTTAATTAATCTCTTCTGCAATGAAATTCCTAGTAAGACTTGCATTCATATCTTCTGTAACTGTGGTCTTGAAGGATTCCATCCAAGAATCAATGCCTGTAGGCCTGGTAGACTCGAATAAGCTCTTAAAATACCTCTGAAACATGTCATTGATCTCCTCAGATACTTTAGTCACCTAGCCATTTGCATTAGTTATCTGGTGTATCCTTTTGGTCTTTCTTCTCTGATTGGCACAATGTGAAAGAATTTTATATTCCTGTCCCCATCCTTGAGCCATATTTGTTCAACCCTTTGCTTCCACTTTGTATCTTCCTCTTCAAGTGAACAGTCAATTTACTTTTGTAGCCTTTTAATGTCATTACTCAAATGACCCTCATTTAGCTTATGTAGCATACTCAACATTTCACACTATGATTTGATCAATTTGCCTTTGTCTTAGTGCATCTCTCTAATCCCTTGTTTGAGTTTGCTTTGACAACTCTTCAGGTCTGTAGTAACAACTTCTATTTTACTCGAAGAGCTTGTGCTAGCTTTCCATGCACTCAAAATCAGGTGACTGCAATCTGCTTTATTAGACCAGGTAGCTTCAAATCTAAATATTCTTTCTTTGTTACTGGGTGAAGTTTGGATCTGTAAAGAAGTCAGGATGGGGTTGTGGTCATAGCAACTTGTTGTTAAGTTGTGCACTGAGTGATCTCCAAACTTGTTAATCCATGCTGAGTTACCAAAGGCTCTATCAAGCCTTTCCTTAGCAAAGGCTTCACCATCTCTATTATTCTTCCAAGTGAACTTATCACCAAGATAACCAAGATCATGCAGTTCACAGATCTCTATAGCAAGTTTGAAACTCTCCATATGTCTGGTGGGTCTTGTGGTAGCTCCAAACTTCTCAGATTGCTTGAGTATCTCATTAAAGCCTCCTACACAAAGCCAGGCCATGTTAACTTTGGGCTTTAGTTCTTGAAGCAGCTTCCAACTCTCCATCCTCTTTGCAGTTTCATGATTATCATAAAAACAAGTGAGTGGCCATTTCCCCCCATCTGTGGGACAAGTTATTTATACTGAAATGTGCCAGTTAGTATTTGATTCCAGTTCCACCACCACATTAGACTTCCATAAGAAGGTTGAGCCCCCACCCACTCCAACCTCTACTATTGATCACAAAACTACTGTCAAAGCCAATTCTATTCTTGATTCTCTACACCTTATCTCTGTAGCAGTCTCCATAAGAAAGACCAGTAATGGGCACTTAGATTTCACCAGCTAGTGAAGCTCACAAGCCCTTCAAGGGTTCCCCAAACCCTTAGAGTTTCAGCTTAGACAATTCATTGTTGATGGTGGGACTGCAAAGCAACCTCTACCAATTCAACCTGAGTTAAGTTCCTTGTACGTGTGAACCTCTACCAATTCAACCTGAGTTAAGCTCCTTGTAAGTGTGAGCTAAGCTTTAAGTTTCTTACACACATGAGTATTCAGAAAATTCCCTTTGCGAATGACCACTGATCTCTTATTACACTTTCCAAGTGGGGTGTTTTTACACTTTCCAAATTGAGCATTGCATCTACCCCTAGCTTTCCTTTTCCACGTGGACGCCCTACTAGGTTTTGTAGCAGAGTCTTGTAATCTCGAGTGGACAGAATCATAATTGAGCATGGATATTTAAAGGAGGTTTATTGGGTAGAGAATGAGAATGAGGATTTCTGATTTCTAGCTCCATTAACAAAGGAATATCCTCCCTAACTTCCTTAATAAAGGAATCTTGCACATTATATAGAGGAGATGTTTGCCTTACAAAATTTTGGTTACTAGTAGCCAAGTATGGCAAGTCTTCCTTGTCTTTAGCTGAAAATTGTTCCTTCTGAGACTCAATGCCATGATAATTGCCATTATCTCCTCCTTTGATTGCGCCTGATTTCCCTCAACAATATTCTCCTTTCCTTTCTTAGTGGTCCTAATGCTCCTCTCATTGGAACCCTTTTGCTGTCGAGAGCCTTGACTATTAGAATCCATAGTGCCACCATACTTCTTGGCCATAGAACTCACATTTTGGTGACTAGCGTAGCACGCAACCACTGACCATTTTGTTCTTGGTTCTGGTCATCCAACATCAGTTTAGTGCACTTCCTATCTTTATGATTCAAAATGCCACACTTGAAACAGAAATTTGGCAACCTTTCGTACTTAAATTGAATTAACATTTGCTTCCTCCAATGCTTAAAAGATGTCCTCGAATCAAAGGCTTTGATATATCCACTTCAACTCGAATTCGGAGAAATCTTCCCCATCCTCTACCTCTTTGATCCACCTCCACTTTGAGAACCTTTCCCATGCATGAGCCAATACGTTGGCCAAGTTCCTATGTCATTGCAGTGAAAGGAAGATTGTGTAACTGCACCTAGAATGGTTCAAGCTTAAATTGTACTTCGTTTGGCGACAGGTTCTCATCAAAGTCCCGAAGACTAGTCAGATGCTCGTCAAATGACCAAGGATGGCCATGCATTACTTTTTCTTTATGCAATTGGTTTTGGAACTCCACCAGAAACCTATTATCAACCACGTCACGAAAACTTACTCATCCTTTTGAGTTCCATACTTTGGTCATCGTTGATCTAAAAGCCTCCATGTTTGCATTTTTATCACTGACAAGTAGAGCAAGAAGACAATTATCAGCTTTTATATCTAAGTGTATGACAACCTCTTCTTTCGACAGAACAATCTCTTCTTTTTCTGCCTCAATCACTGATAATCCCTTCCACATTCTTGTTATTTCCTCAGCCTTAATTTCCTCTTCAGAGTATTGGCTAAAGACAACCATTTTGTCAAACCAAAATGCCTATACCCACCCTTAAGACGAGGAGGACGAAAAAGTTTGTTTGAATTCCTCTTAATTCACATAATATTTTCCCTAAAATCTATGCCTAAATAATCAAAATTAAAAGGAAAATGCTAGTTTTGCCACTTGGATTTGCTGTTGGATTTGACCGCTAGTAATTTTTATTTTATTTTCTTTCTTTTCAAAAAAATGTTAAAAACAATTACTAGTAATTAATTTGTATATTTACAAAAAAATGTTTATAGATGTTCTAAACAATATTTTAAATATACAAAAGGAATAGCGAACCAGCAATTGCACTCAATATATGTAAGAGCAAGGCAGTCGACTAGCGATCGAAATTAAAAATAGAAAAAAAAAATGAAGACCACATAAATATTTGTGTTTCCGTCTCTATATTATTTTTATTTACAAGTCTGCCTTGTGACGTTGCAACCCATGTGCTAATTAAATATAAGATTAATAAAAAAAATATTAATTATTAAGTCAAGATTGAAGAAGAATAAAAATCATTCTGATACGAAACAACCTAGCTACGACTAAGGCTGTAAGTGAATCATTTATTCGATAGCCCTTTGATACCTGCTCAGTTAAACTCATCTTGAACTCGACTCATGAAAAAAAAAAAAGCTCGCTCGTGACAGTATATACTCGGTCGATTAGTAAATAATACATACCTGGTTAAACTAGATTCGACTCAGTTAAGGCTCGTTAAGTCCTACTCGTTTATGCTTGAGTTGACTCGTTAACTCACCTTAATTAAAACTTAACCATACATTTATAAATGTGTATATATACAAACATATATATATTGATTAATAATATACGTATAGGTTTTATAATTAAATACATAGTATGTAATTTAATTATTTATGCCTATAGATTGAATGTACTTTTTAGGTGTTTTATAATTTGTACAATAGTTAATCGGTAAGGTTTAATAGTTTTATATACTAATATATAACAACCATATAATGAAATGTTGATACTATCATATTATCCATATGAATTAATAATTTATGTAGTCATATAATATATGGTTATTATGGATAAATATAAACTAGTTACATATTAATTATTTATAAATTTTACAATTTTCAAATTCTATAAAGCGTCTACTTGTTTATTCTAAGAATTTCATTAAATTTTTTATTTATCTAATTACTTAATTGTTTAATTTTATTCGAAAGCTAACAAATAAACAACTTCGGCTGGGCTCGATTCGACTTGAGCTTGTTTCTTTTTTATCGAGCTTGAGTTGAAAACTTAGTTTACAGAGTTGAGCTCAAACAAAGAATGGAAAAAAAATCTCGGACTCAGGCTCAAGTTTTTTTAGTCGAATCGAGCTTGACAATCCAAAGAACGTTTTGGCTCGGCTCAATTAATTATAGCCCTTGCGACGACAAATCGCACTCACAGTCTCACCAGAACCACAAGTTTCAAATACTCCCACCTAGAAATGCATGAAATAATTGGAAACTAAACACTTCTGAGTTTGGACACGTTTGAACATTTAAAATATTTAGAATATTTGTAAATAGTAGCGAAATTATTTGAGTTAAGATTTTTTATTCAAATTTAGAGAAGTTGAGATAAAATTGAATAAAAATATTATAAAATTAAAACATTGTTTGAATATTATTTTTATTTAAAATTTGGAAAATTTGTATTATTTTAATCTTTTACTTAAAAATTTAAAACAATTATAATGATTAAATGAAAATAAGATTTGAAATTAAACAATATTTATATTTGAGTAATTTTTTAAAATAAAATATCAAAAAAATCTCACAATGCAATGAAATTTATTGGAAACTGCTGTAGTAAAACTAGGACAACAGCATGAGCTCACCAAACTAGAAAAATATAACAAGTATGGGGTGGAGCTTATGCAAACGATATGCAAAATACTTTTATATATGCCGTAGCGATTCTCCATATTTTGATAGGCACTATTTATCTATGTAAAATATCTGTTATTATTTCTTTCTCCTTCCGCATCTTGTTTTATATTTCTCACATTAATATTTATTTTTAAAGGAATAAAAAATTTAAAACTAAATATTTAAATGATATAAAGAAGTAATAGATAAACTGGTATAAACAATCTTTTTAACGCTAATTTCGTCCTTGGTTTATGTGTTTTGGTGAGTGTATATATATAAGGTTTCGATATTTCTAGTGGACATGGCTATAATGTTATAGAGATGAAATTTGTGTTCATCAAGTGTGCTATCCCTATATATTTGGTGGATTTATCCCAGTTTGGATATTGTGATGGTTTCAACCTATCTAATCTCAACTCTTCTCTTTTAATCTCAATATCTAAACACCAGTCAAATATAAATATTTTTTAATTTCAATTTTTTAATTTTTTAATTTAATCATTATCTAATCATTATAATTTTTTCACATTTCTAAACAAAATACAAAAAAAAAAAAAAATCAACTTTTTCAAATCTCAAAACAAAAATTATATTCTAACAATATTTTAACTTTATAACTTTTTTATTCAACTTTTTCTCTCTCCTATTCCAAAACTCATAAAACATCTTAATTCAAATTATTTTACTACTATTCACAAATGAATTCATTACTATTTACAAGTTTATCATCCGATCTCAACATCCAAACGAGACCTTAAATTCATCTTGAGCAACCGTCTAAAACCTCTTGAGGAGTGATGTTCTTACAAGTAATGATAATGCTATAATTGCATCCATATGCAGTGTGACTTGATCTCCCCTCCTCTTTTATTCCCCCTTTCTAATGATAAAAAAGAACAATTGAACAGTGGATAACACCTAAAACATGCATAAAGTGATAAAAAACAGCAAGTTCCTATCCCAAATGGGATGGGTATCATCAGAATGGTGAGCAGATGATTTGAAACTTCTAGGTTGAATAGAATAAATCAACTACTATTAAAACGTATTAGCAATTATAGAGTACTCACCATCAAGTACATGGGTTAGTATTGATTAGGATTTGCATAGGTCGGATCAAGTAAATAAATAATGAGGCTCTTTTTGGATTGCAAGATGGTTTCATCTAATCTCATATTAACATCTAAACAACATAAACACAAATATTTTTCGATACCAAATTTTAAAATTTTTTATCTATTCATTACCTAATCATTACAACTTTTTCAAACTTCTAAACAAAACGCAAAAAATAATTCAACACTTTCAAATTCCAAAACAAAAATAATACTAAAAATTATATTCTAACAATATTTTAACTTTATAATATTTTTATTCAATTTTTTCTCTGTATTTTCCCAAAATCGGATAAAACATTTTAATTCAAACAATTTCACTTCTATTCACAAACTATTTTAATACTATGCACAAACTTTCCATCTCATTGCAACATCCAAACAAGGTCTAAGTTAAAAGAGTGAACACACTTTCAGTTCTCCAAAATGGTTATGGCATAAATGGTTTAGTTTATTATTTCTATAAATAATAGGAGTAACAATTTTATTTTATTTTAAAAAAAAGCGCCACCATAGAAACTTCAGAATTATAAGCATTGGGTGAGTCAATCTTAGTTTGTAGATTTGGGATGTGGTGGGACATGTGAAGAAGAATAGTAATAGAAATGGCAGCTAGCTAGGAGGTTATTAATTGCATCTGCATAGCCCCTCCTGAGGTTATTAGGATCACTTATTTGGAATGGGCTCCGACTCTGACGCAGTCGGAATGGTCAACTCTAATCTCTAGCTCCAACTAGTGGCAGAGGCTCCGACTCTGACACCGAACAGAGTTCCAGAGTCAGAGTCAAAGGTCAGAGCCCAACACAGAATTGGGTCGGTCCAATGGTCAACTGTTTTGGACTAGGCCAAAAAAACCTAAAAAGAATAGAAAAAAAACTTAATAAAATGACTATTAATTTCTATTACTACATATCAAGGCAATTTAAATCAATAATCACATCCCTTACCTCTTTAAACTCCACAAAAGAGAAAAAATAAAAAAATTGTATAATTATTTGAGATGATAAATAGAACCAACAAACAATAATAAATTAAGAGTAGATTATTATTATTAGAACCAACAAACAAACAAACAAGGAAACATAACATCTAAATCCATAATGTAAATTAAAAGATGATGTCATCAATAAAATTATAAATTATATTATTATAATCCATCTACAATAAATAAATAAATATAGATTATAGAATCACAAACATTAAAACACAATCATGCAACACAAAATCTTAATGCACACCCCTGCAAAGTGCAAACATCACATAAGAACATACTCACTAAAGAGTATTTGTAGTTGTAGACGTATATTACAAAGTTGCAAGTTACATTTCCCTCCCCCCATCTCATCAATTTTACAACCAAACTTACAAAGTAGTGAAACCACAATCATTCAAATGTTACAGAGTATCATAATGAAATTAAGCAGTAAAAGTTAACAATCCCAACTATAGCTGCATCCAAAAGCATAGTTCCCACTAGGCACCAAGTTACCAACTCCAACTCCCAGTATCATGCATTATTTTGAAAATTCAATAAAACTAGGACATTATACTACTTAACTAAAGCATAATACTAATAGTAAAGTTAACAAGATACCATTCATGGTTCATTTACTGGACTCCCTCCCATAATATCATTGTCATGGTCCTCTGCAAGTATTGTGAGGTTCACAGATAGGTTTACAAAACAATAAAGATTATTAATTAAATAATTAAATCAATAAAAATATCTAACTAGTCATTTTAAACTTAAGGCTAAATGCCTAAAATTACTCAACTCAAGTTTATAGCTCTCGGTATCATCAATACTATCTAGTCTAATAGGCATTGACCTTAGCCAACTTTGTGTGTAGATAATGGCATCTATAGTTCTCGGAGCTAATGAACTCCAATAAGCATCCAACATACGACCTCCGATGCTAAACGCCGACTCAGATGCAACAATAGTGATAGGAATGGTCAACACATCCTAGATTACTCGGGAAAGGACTGGAGACTAAGTGGAATGAACCTTCCACCAAGTTCAGATCATAAAATGTATCACTAGGTGTTTCGACATCTTCCATAAACAATCGTTTGATCTTAGGTGTACACTGCATAATATTCTTTGATGCCCGAATTTGATGATACCTTTGCATCAAAACAGTTGAACTGGAGCATGTGTGTCATAAGGAAGAAGTCGAACTTGTTTGTCTGGAGGAGTTCCCACCTATGCTTGAAGACTAATCACTATTGTTGTCATGGCGATATGAGACTTTAATATCATTCTTCAATATTCTAATTAACTTATTTGTCTTCTCATTAACGAGGACATCTCTAATACAAAATTATACAATAGCCAACTTATATCGGGGATCAAGAAGTGTAGCTACAAATAATAACCTGTTAATTTTCTCAACATCCTTCTAATATCTATCATACTTAGATTTCATCCTCATATTCATACCATTTAAAAACCCGACAATAATTTCACAACTCCTTTGCAAGTAGTCATAAAGCCTCGAAAGCTCCTCAAAGTACAAGCTTTCAGTACAGTATAAATTACCATATATGTGAACAATGGTATCATAAAAAAATTTAAAAACCTGAACAAACTACCTCACATTATCTCAATCACGAGTGTCTAGTGGTCCGAGCCCCTTTCTCACTGTTGTATCATTTGAAAATTATGATACAGACCTCCATCTTCGATTTCCATCCTCTCGAAGGCTCTCTGATACTTCTCTGCTACATTCAATATCTTGTATGTTGAGTTCGACACAAGACTTAAACATCGTGTTTGACACAAGACTTAAACTAGTCAAGCCTTTAGGGGCAAGACTTGATATACTTGACAATATTGCAGACCCTGATAATTGACTTATCAACTTCCTTCAAACCACCATTGACTATGAGATTGACAATGCAAGACAACAACTAATATGTATAAACTCATGATCACGAATTTTATCTTCTGAGAATGTACAATTTCGCATCAATTAATCAATTGTACAGTTATTAGCATTGACATTGTCAACTGTGATGGTTAGGAATTTTTTAATTACCCATCATCAAACTTCATTCCAATAGATGCCCCTTTAAGATCTTGAATCCTCTTGAAACTCAAAATTTACTTATGCAACTTCCACTCACTGTCAAGAAAGTGGGATGTGATACACATATAACTCAGGTTTTGAATTGGCATCCCCATTTCAGATATTAAAAAAATATATTTCTCAATTGTCAAAACTATCTTTCATGTGGGCCTTCTTAGTTGCATGCATCTTCAAACAATCTCTCATGACCGTATATCGTGAATGAATGGGAAATCGGGGCTCAAGATTAACAAAAAAATTACTAAATCCATTTCCCTCAATGGAGAGAAAATACATCCCATCCATGATAGTCATGGCTGCTAGAAACTCCATCACTTTCTTCTCACTATAATGAGGGATTGACAATTCTTTACTACTCTACCATCTTCCGCGTTCGTTGTCTCATAACTTAGCTTCCTTTGATCTTTAGCCACCAATCCCTGAAATATCCTATATTGCATACAGCCATTCAAATGTGTGATTGATCAATACTGACGTGCCTTGCTTTTTAGAGTGACAACCAAGAAAATTCCCACAATGGTGGCACCTTGCTTGCAGGTAATCACAATCATTGTCAATTTTGGTGAAATGGTCACATGTCCATGACCTTGTCTTATTAGGTCATGGTGGTTAACAGTCACCATGCTCCATTTCTTCCGACTCATTAGGTTCTGGATCTTTAGGATTCGACTACTTGTACAAGAAGTAGTTACAAATGTGGGTCTAGGAGTCGGAGTGGATATCCTTGTCGTCGGGAAAGGTGTAGGCACTAAAGCATCTGCATTAGTACAATCGTCTGGAGTGGGTGTAGCACCCATATCCATATCTACTTGAGAAAAATAACCAAGAATAATCAATGAATTGTATAACAACAAATCTCATTCAAAACATAAAAATCATGACAACCAAAAACAACAAGCAAAAATAGCCAAAAAGGGTATAAAAAATTGACGCATTATATAAAAAACATACACCTCCAATTTCCAAAGCATATATACTTCTATGAAACATAGAGTGCACGATCCTGAACAAAAATCTAGATTCTAATAATTAAGGGTGCTACTTGCACCCTACGGGGGTGAGGTTTGCGTACCCTCAATCCACCCCTGGAAAGTGAGGGCGGGGATGCTTGCCTGTGTGTTGGGAGCGGGGGTGAACCCCATATCCATCCACCCCTCGTCTACCACCACCCACGACTGTCCCAGCCAAGAAAACACAAAAAAAAAAAAAAGTTCAAATCCACAACAAATTTACAAAACTATCTCAAATCCACAACAATACACACTGAAAACCAAAAACAACTAGAAATTTGAGGACCTGAGGAAATTTTAGAAAAAAAAAAGCAAAAAAGTAAAATAAATGTCATCTGAATCGGATTCTCTACCGTGTGTCCACGCTGCCAAATCGAGAGGAAAGAGAGAAAAGGAAGAGAGAAGATGCAGACGCGAGAGCGATTGCCAGAGGGAGAGAGGACAATGGTGCATGGCACAAAGAAGAGAGATCTCAGAGAGGAAAAAAAAGGAAAGAAAGAGAGAGGGAGAGGGATAAGTGATTACTGGGGTTGGGAGAGCCAATCCCCCCTTAAAAACAACTATGTTTTGGCTTTCTTAATTTTATTTTTTTAATATTTTGTTATCAAAACGACATCATTTTGGTAACAAAATCTTTATATAGGTTTTGGGCTGGCAGTTGCGTGGGGGTTGGTGGGGGGGGGGGGGCAAAGCCCCACCACCCACCCCTACTATTAGCAAACACTCAACAAAATGAACTCCATTCAAAATAGAGCTAAAAAAAAGATCTAACTAGACTCTGCCAAATATAAAGATTTCCTCAAGATCTATCAACAATGTAACAATTAAGCAAGAAAGATTCTATTGATACAAAACATACCATTTGTCAAGATCTAACAAAGACAAACATTGACATTATATATATATATATATATTCAACTCATTAGATATCACAATAAACCAAAAAAGTTTAAAACCCTAAAATTCAAACAAACTGTCAAGATTCATACCAACCCTAGGTAATTCACATTTGATTTCTAATCAAGTCAAAAGAGAGAGAATGATAGAGAGTATAGTGGTACACTGCGAATGTCGAAGGGCGTCATGGCTCATGGCGCCATGGCGGAAAGCTGGGCAGGCAACAAGACAGTGACAAAGAGAGTCTTGGATTCAAAGTGAGGGAGAAGAGAAGAGAGAAGGGAAAGTGAAGGAGGGAGAAAATGGACCATCGTTTTTTACCCCTCTTAAACTTAAGCGGCGTCATTCGACTTTAAATTAAACAATGGTGTCCACTTTAAATTCAACGGCACCATTTCATTCAATTACAGAAGCACAGTGCAGCCCACATGATTTAAAACAATGACGTTTTACATTTTTTTTTTAAAACAAATAGTCGAAGCAAATGCCAGACAGAATAAGACTTATGGAGTTGTTGCCCAGTCCTAGTCCTATCCTTTTATCCTATATTCATAGGGGTGTAGTTAATACGATAGATGAGTGAGATTCTGTTGGAATGATGGATTGATTTCCTGTTGAAAACATCATTCCAGAGACTTGGTCTGACTGTGGCTCGAGCCTGACTCTACCTTAGCTTGAGCAACTTTGGCTTGACACTTCGCTCAACGATCCGCTCAAGTGAACTCCAGACAGATTGTTCGCTCGACACCTCGCTCGAGCAAATGTTCATAAACTAGGGTTCTTGTGCCGTTAAGCATAAATAGACATGGTTTTGCACATTATTGAAGTGTGCGGTCAGAACAGAGAGAACAAAAAAAAGAGGAGAAAACTCCTTTGTGAGATTTTGAGAGCTCATTGGGTGTATTGGGATTTTTGGGATTGAGGAGTAATTTGTATTCTCTCTCTTTTACTCCATTTTTGCGATAGTGAATTCTTTGAGTCCGACTCCGTCAGTGGACGTAGGCTAGTTCAAGCTGAATCACATAAATCTGTGTATATTTTATGTGATTTTTGAATTTTCATTTTTTTTCTTCCCCAATTATACTTCAAATTAGCCACTAAATATTCTGTTAATCCCAAAAAACAGGTATCAGAGAGAGGCTATGTGGAAGATCTTGAGGAATGGCTATGGCAAAGTTTGAAGTAGAGGAGTTTGATGGTCAGTGTAGTTTCAGCTTATGGGGCATCAAGATGAAAGCTCTGTTATGACAACAAGGTTCGGCAAAGATCTTAGATGAGAAGGGGTTAGATGAATCTTCTACATTGACAAAGGAAGATGAAGAGAAAACACATAGTATTATTCTGTTGTCTTTCCCCAATGGAGTATTGTGAGAGGTCACTGATGAAGAGATTAAGAGTTTGTATGTGAAGAAGTCGCTCACCAACCGTTTGTATTTGAAGCAACAGTTATACACTCTTAATATGAGGGAACTCTTATTTTCGATCATCTAGATGAATTTAATAAAATTATTATGGATCTGATGATGATGATGAAAATCAAGTCTTAATTGCATTGTATTCGTTGCCAGTTTCATTTTATAATTTTATGAACTCAATGTTATATAGTAGAGATACTATCTGCTTGGTAGATGTAAAATCCGTTTTGAATTCTAAGGAGTTGAGAACAAAATTGGGTGTACAAGGCATGAATAATCAAGCCAATGGCTTGTTTATGAAATGTTGTTCTAGTGGTAGATTCGGAGAAAGAAGTTCGGAAAAAAGTTGGGGTAATTCTATGGCAGTTCAAAATTTAACAAGAAAAATGTTAAATGTCACTACTATTATATGTCTGGTCATTACACGAACGAATGTCCCAAATTGAAGAACAAGGAGGAAGGTAAAAGTTCCTCCAATGTTGTTAGTTTTGAAGAATAGTCTAACAGCTCTGATATTCGGCCATTTTCGTGACAAGTGGCTTATGGATTCAGCTTGTACGTTCCATATGTGTCCCAAGGGAGATTGGTTCATTACCTACAAATCAGTCAATGGTGATTCCGTTTTGGTTTGAAATGGTATGGCTTGTAATATTGTTGGAATTGATTCAATCAAGATTAAGATGTATGATAGAACCGTTAAAACTTTGTCTAACGTTCGGCATATTCCATCTTTGAGGAAAACTATTATATCTTTGGACATTCTTAACCCTTTGGTTATCAGTATTTAGCTAAAGGGGGAGTAATTTGAGTCTACAAGGGCACTTTGGTGGTAATGATAGGGAAGAAGATAGATGGTCTTTATTTTCTTCTTGGTGAGATAGTGATTGGTGCAACTGCATCTCCAGATGTTCTAGATTGAGATATTACTCATTTGTGGCACATGTGATTGAGTCATATGGGTGAACGAGCATGGTCATTTGTGAGTAGGCAACTTTTGCTTTCTGTGATCAGATCATAAGACAGGGAAGCATTATTTTTTGTGTTGGCATTGTACTCCTGTGAAGCGCTGCAAAATCAGGTTTACTACAGTTTATTTGTTCTGATTTTTGGCATACATCTTGTGCAAGGTGCTATCATGTTTGTACTCATGTTTGTTGATGACCATTTGAGAAAAAAGTTTGGGTTTATTTATTTTTAATTTTGTTTGTTTTGTGTTTGATAATCTTCAAATACTAGAAGGTTTTGATTGAGAATCTGACAGGCAAGAAGGTAAAGCTATTTTGCACTGACATTTGGTATGGAATTTTTTTATATTGTCAAGTACTGTATAGTTGGATCCACTCACATAAATGGGGTAGCTGAACAAAATGAATCAAACTCTTGTGTAAGAGCCCACAATATGCTTTTGGTACGCTTTTGGTCAATACAACTTGCTATTGGGTGAACTATTCTTCTTTCACAATGTTTGCTGTCTTCCACAACGTAGGAAAGCAAGGTTATAGCAAGAAGATGCAATTACTAGGAAAGCTTCAAAATTGAGTGCAGGTAGTACTCTAGATCATGCTACTGGAAAGTAGCTTGATTTTGATTTTGATTTTGGCATTGGCGTACAATGAAAGCAAGTCTACAATTTCGTCTGTAGATAGAGGACCAAGCCTCTAGTAGATACAGTTTTGTTTTGTAGATAAAGGACAAGTGAGGGGTGGCGGGGGGCAGAGCCTCGCCTCCCACCCCTACTAATAGCTAACACTCATCAAAATGAACTCTAGTCTCAATAGAGTTAACAAAAACAAAGATCTAACTAGACTCTGCCAAATGTAAAGACTTCGTCAAGATCAATAACAAAGATCAACAATTAACTTAGCCATTTGTCATGTTATCGAACATACCATTTTAGCCGAAAAGACCAACAATAACATTATATATAAATATATATATATTCAACTCATTCTACATCACAAAAAACTAGAAAAGTTTTAAACCCTAAAATTCAAACAAACTGTCAAGATTCAAACCAACCCTAGGTAATTCGCATCTAATTTCTAATCAAGTCAAAAGAGAGAAGCAACGATAGAGAGTACAGTGGTACACTGTGAAGGTCAAAGGGCATCACGGCTCATGGCGTCATGGCAGAAAGTTGGGCAAGAAGCAAGACTATGACAAAGAGATTCTCGGATTCAAAGTGAGGGAGAAGAGAAGATAGAAGGGAAAGTGAGGGGGGGAGAAAATGGCCATTGTTGTTTACCCCTCTTAAACTTAAATGGTATCGTTCCACTTTAAATTAAATAGCGTCATTCCACTTTAAATTGAATAGGGTCGTTTCATTCAATCAGAGTTTGGAATAGGAGGAGACATACTCGTAGTCCAAGTGTTTGATACATTGCTTCATAGGTGTTGATTTTCTGCAACTTCTAATTTCTTGCATCTATTTTACTAATATTCCTTTTTCTCAGTTCTTTTTATTCGACAAGCAACCAGAGAACCACTTCTAATTAATTCTTTTTACCCTTGCATCTTTGGGGAGTTCTTCGTTAGGATTCTTAGGATTTGAATCATTTAATTTGGTCCATAATTAAATATTTATACAAGTCATGTAGTTCTAAGCTCAAGACTTTGGACTGTGATCAATTGTATGAAAAGTATCATTATAATAGACATTATAGTTGCTATGTAGACATTATAACTATTTTGGACACAAACAAAGTAAATTATGCTATGTTTATCTACGAAGTAGTAGTTGCTGTGTTATATTATGAGCAAGGTACGTTATTTTTATTTTATAAAATAATTGACTGTAATGCGTTGAACACAATAATTTTATTTAATATAAAATTTTACCGATGAGTCCTTCAGCGTGTCGAGGTGACGAGCGAAGACGACGTGGGACCCAACACGGGGGTGGACCTTCCACAATTCCTGCGGGTGCAACATAGTGTGGGTCCCACTCAAGAATTTTTTTTTTGGTGGGGCATCGATCGTTCTTGGCTGTTTGTGTGCGGTCACAGCTATAAAATGGGCCATGCTGGGGGTACGTTTCTCTTGCACCCTAAGTTTTGCACTCTCCCTCCATTTCGCCTTTGGTTCCTGCTCGCAGACTGTCTCTGTTCATACCTCTCCTTCGCAGCTCTCTCCTTCTGCTTTTCTTATAACTCATATTCAAAGCACGAGTGCTCGGTACTCTTCATATTACCTAACTATTACTCTGTCTCGTATTCTGTTTTCCTCTTATCTCGGGTTTGAAGTTCTTTTTACTCTTCAAAATCCATAATTTCTTCTCCAATCTGTTTATTCTGTTTTCGGTATTCATAGTCTTGGTTTGGTCCTCTTTCGAAGAGAAAGAAATAGTATTGGTTTGGCCAAAAGTCCTAAAAAGCAGTAAAGACGATGAAACCGAACGTTCTGGCCGCTGATACCAAATCTCGTGTCAACCTGCCAATTACTATGGCCATGTCGGAACCGTCCATTTTCACGGCAGGAACGGCCGGTGGATACATTTCCATTTCAAGGCCGAAGAAGCTTCTGGAGAACCTTGATATCAATGAGAAAGGAAGATTATGCTCTTGGGTTGACTCAATGAGAGCTTCTTCTCCTACCCGTATCAGAGCCACGCCTTCTTTGGCCGACCTTGACCAGAGTTCTTGGATTGTGAGTCGTAACATTTCTCAAAGAAAAGAGATTTTTTCTTTTCTTTCCTGTTTTTGGTGGTTGTATCAGGTTTCCGAATGATGAATCTGATTTTTGCTGTATGGTTGTTCAAAACCAGGATCACCTTCCTTCAGCCTTGGACATGTTTGAGCAAATCATTGATGCCTCAAAGGGAAAGAAGATAGTAATGTTTCTGGACTATGACGGCACACTCTCTCCGATAGTCGATGACCCAGATCGAGCTTTCATGTCTGATGCGGTTAGTTTTTCTGAGCTTCCTCGCTCGACTTATCTTAATTTTAATCTGCCCGCAACTTTCCAAAGTTATTTACCTTGGTCTTCTTTCTTCGTACAACTCAGATGAGAAAAACGGTGAGAAAACTTGCGACCTGTTTTCCCACTGCAATTGTGAGTGGGAGGTGCAGAGATAAGGTAAACTTTTAGGGTTGGTTTTGTTACGCAAAATAAATTATTTTATTTCATATAATTATTATAATTTTTTTAAATTCTTGTATAAAATATAATAAATAATTTAATTTTTAAAAATTTTAAAATAAAAATAATATTAAAAATTTATACTATAAAATATTTTATTCAACTTTCAACAAAATATTTAATCTCATCTTATCTATAGTGCTAACCAAACGAGACTTCTTGTTTGATTCTTTTATTTTCTTCATGGCACACTATTTCGATTGTTAAGTTTTAAATTACTTTTTCTTCTAAAGATAATTCAATAGCTTTTGAGTTAAAGAGCATTGTTGTTGACATGTTGTATAATCTGTAGATCTATAGCTTCGTACGGTTAGCAGAGTTATACTATGCCGGAAGCCATGGCATGGACATTAAAGGACCGGCAAAAGGCTCCAAATACAAGAAGGTGAGTGAGCCGAAGCTATTTTTGTACTCCCTCTGATATCTTACGAAGGAAAAAGGAAAAAAAGAAGAAGATGCTGATTAAAGTTTTCTAACAACTTTCTTTATTTTCCTGATCTTTACGCTCTACAGGGTGGTGGTCGTGGTGTTCAGTTCCAAGCCGCGAGTAAATTTCTTCCGATGATCGACGAGGTTTATTTTCTTTGCATATGTGATTATATTTATAAGCTGGATATATGGGGCATGGGTATAGCAAGCGCACAAAGAACAGAATCAAGAGGAGTTAGTTGATCATTTCAAACATGAATTCTCAGGTTTACAAGCAGTTGGTGGAGAAAACTAAAGCAACTCCGGGGGCTCAAGTGGAGCACAACAAGTTCTGTCTCTCTGTTCATTTTCGACGTGTTGAGGAAAAGGTATATATATATATATATATATATATATATATATATAACGAAAGTCACAGTCACAATCAGTAGTGCTATAATTGGCATGGTTGTTTTTAGTATACCATCATGTTTTGTATCCGTACGTACATGATCATCTTACTTACTTAATGAGTGCATGAAAATACAGAAATGGAATGAACTGGCCCAACAAGTTAGATCGGTACTGAAAGAGTACCCAAAGCTTCGACTTAGTCAAGGAAGAAAGGTACGTATGACAGATAGTTCTGATAATGATCTTAAAATCTTACTAAATGAATTAGTCTGTCGATCTCCCTAGCTTCTAAATATTATATATGGTTTTTGCAAAATAATACAGGTATTAGAAATCCGTCCTAGCATAAAATGGGACAAGGGGAAGGCTCTGGAATTTTTGCTAGAGTCTCTTGGTAAGTTTTAATTTCAACCATGAAAATTAAATACCTAAAAAGAAAGGCCTACATTTATTTTCATCCCCTTAAGAACTTGTTTGTTTTTACAACTATTCTCATCTAATCATTACAACATTCTCAAATTCTCGGATAAAATAAAATAAACAATTCAATTTTTTCAAATCTCAAAACAAAAATAATATTAAAAATATATATTCTAACAATATTTTATTCAACTTTTAACTTTTATCTTATACTCATATCATATCATCTCAATTTTAGATTATTATATATATATATATATCACTTATATTTTTTGACACTAGTAGCTATAATATATAATAAACTAATCCTCCTTTTATAGGATTTGCCAATTCTACGACTGTGTTTCCTGTTTACATTGGAGACGATCGGACAGATGAAGATGCATTCAAGGTATCCATTAATGTGTTTTAGGTCGTATTAAATATATATGTATATAATATATATACACAGATATTTATTTATACACATATACACACATATATATAATACAAACTTGACATATCATGTATGTGTGTATGTTGCTCTGAAAGTCGATCGTATTCAATGGCATGAGACTAATGTTTTAAAGTTTTCCTGTCCATAGATATTAACAGAGAAAGGACAAGGCTTTGGCATTCTTGTCTCCAAGTTCCCAAAAGAAACGAGTGCATCTTATTCTTTACAAGAACCAGACGAGGCAAGTACTGGCCAATAAATGTATTTGAATGTATTTTGATTAAAAACATGTAAAAGAACGAACGTTGTTCAAAACTTTTTGCATGCATGCGGCCTGTTGGTGCTGGGATGTGACTAATCAATATTATTTACTTTTCAAATTTTTTTTTTCAGGTTATGGACTTTTTGAAACGCTTGGTCCAATGGAAACGACCGTCACTTCGAGCACAGTTGTAAGGCGTAAAGTAATAAGAATATGAAAATATCGCCATCTTTCATATATATATATATATATATATATATATATATATATATAAAGAAGTGATCGTCATTTGAGATGTGAAATAATATTGTAAGTTTCCTTTCCCCTAATATCTAAGGAAACGTTAAAAAAAATTTATTAATATGTACTAATTTGCTATGAATGATGCTACAGTCGTCGACAAATTATATCGAGAATTTGTCTCGATAAGGTTATTTGGTCATTTTTTTATGTATTTTTTTGATATTTTTAAATATTTTTAAAAAAATTCACAACATCATAAAAAAAGATTTCCTTAATCATTTAGAAAAAAAAAATATCAGAAACCACTATCGGGACATATGATTGGGACACCAAGCTTTTTCCCATTTGCTATAGTACTCGCTTTTGATGGAACTAATTAGCTGGTCCAAATTTAATGCCCCTCTTGATAGAACAAATAAGCCGGTCCATAATTCAATATTCCCTACAGCTTAATTTCAGCTCGCAAAATGTAATTTTCAATAAAATTGGTATTATTTTATCAAAAAAGAAAAAAAAAACTGAAGTGTCGAGAAGTTTCATATGGTCTGTTTGCTAACATAATTATTTTTAAAAGTATTTTAAAAAAATTTCAAATATTTTTTTTTCAAACATGTTTAAACACAATATTTTCAGTATGGTAGAAAATGTTTTAAACTGTAACTTATGAGGACTATGGTAAGGGTATTCATATAAAGTTGTCAATGAAACCAGGTTTCGTTTGGATGTTGATTTGATTTGAGTTCTTTATAAATAATAGTAAATTGAGATAGTGGAGTGAATTTTGTAGAGTCCACTTAAGATGAATTTAGATGTGTTTAGATGTTAATATAAGTTTATATGCATTTATAAGAAGTTGAAAAAGGTTGTGGGTCCCGCGTATAAAGAGATGTTGAGTTGAAAATAATTATGAGTCCCATGTGTAAAGAAGTATTTAGAGTTGAGATGAGTTTGAATGTTAGACTTAGCTTAAAATTAGATAATCTCAGTTTAATCCAAATTTCAAATTAGCGGTGAGATTTGGATAGTGAGTTGAGTTGAGATGAAATGAAATGAAATAAGAATTGAAAGTTGAATAAAGTATTATTAGAATATTATTTTTTAATATTATTTTTTATTTGAGATTTGAAAACATCGAATTATATCTTATATTTTATTTGAAAGTTTGGAAAAATTGTAATGATTACATGAAATAAGATGAGATAAGTTGAGATGGTTTTTGAATCGAAACAAAGCCTAAATATTGTTCGAAGAACATTTTTTTTTTAATGGAAATAGATTTTATTTCATTTAATGAAACAGAAGTTATAGTTGTGACTTATTAATATGGAAAAAAATCTCAACAACAAGCCAAACTACGCATATACTCTGGGGCACACTCGCACACAAATTTTTTTATGGCGGACATTGTTTTAATTTTTATAAACTCTCTCCTAACAAACCTTTCAGTATGTTTGAGAGAAGAACGCTCTATAAAAACAAAACTAAACGATCATTTTTTCAAAAGAAGAGAAGTACTATCACCCCGTCCTCCCAATGAGGAGAAGTACTAACACTCCGCCTTGTCCCAAGGGAGGAACGAGACTCTGTAGCTATAGACACCAAATTCAATAGAATATTTTTTTTTTTATTTTTACCTAAAACAAAATAACAAAAATTGCAAATACATACAAAAAGTAGATATAGAAACAAAATAAATAACTAAAAAAGAAATACATGGATGAAGAAAAACACTGGACAAGTGGGCCTAGACTATTTGCAAGTGGGAGCTCAGACTCGCCCCCTCTTTCCTTTTCTTTTTTCATTTTTCATTTTTCATTTTTCTGCTTCTTCCTTCTGATCCCCATTTTCCTCTTCTGCTAACCGACGCTCGCGTCCACCTACCTACCATCGCCACCGGCCATAGCTTCCTCCACCTACCATCGCCCAGCCCTTACCCCAGACGGCTGCTACAGCTTGGTCTGTAAACCGCCATAGCTTGGTTCGCTACTCCCCGGGTCAGCCTCCTCGTCGTCTGTTCGAAGAACATTTAGAGAGTCAAAATTCAATACTTTCGTGGAAAGAATCTAGAAGGGTGGTCTAGAGTTGCTGATAGTCTAATTCGGTACCAACCGTGTAAATCTTCTTTTCTTTTCTTAAAGCATTTTTTTATGTTTGTTTTAAAAATAAAAATAAATACAATACTAAAATATAAACAAATAAAAATCTTTAAAAAAAGTTACAGAATCGGTATACTTTGTCGGTAGAAAGTGTAGGTAAGAAGATCATTTTCCTTGCTCGAATATCTATCTATATATATTTATTCATTTATTATTCATCTGTATTATGGAACAACTCCAAACATAAAAATCTCGTGCTAATATTTATTCAGCTACTAAATAAAACTCCTAAGAGTCCTCCCAACACTTATGATGAATACATTAACCATTGTGAAATGTGAAAACAAAGTTCATAAACTTGCACTATGGCTCCTACGAATATTATAAAACTTTTTTAAAAGAAGAGTCAATGTCAAGTAGCAGGACCTACCCACAACTAAAGAGTTTTTTTAAACTAAAACCATACATGATAGGGTTTTACTATACAATCTCCTCCACACTCTACATTTTTTTTAATTTTTTAATATTTTTTTAAAATTTTAGTTTGAGTTTATTTTTTTTAATTATTTCAAATTTTTTATTCACTATTCATATAAAAAATATTTGATAAAAGAAAAAAAATAAAAAAAAAATATGGAGTGTGAGTGAATAATAAGAGATTGTGAAGAGTTATCGTGGAGTTCAACTTATTGCAGAGGGATATAATAGTCTTGTAGGTCAAACTTTGAAGTGGTGTCTAAGTCGTAACATTTTTTAAACAAATTAAACATAAGATAGTCCTAAGTTCAACCTTTTCACAATGTAGAGCTAAAGCCTAAATGCATTATGTACAAAAGTCTTTGCAGGACAAAGATAGAGCCAGAGATATCCCAGTCCATGCTCATCAAACCATTAAGTACCACAATTTTGTCCATTGTAATTGGATTACTAAAGCCCATATCATCTTTATGAACGTCATCTCAATTTGGGCTTTTTCTAATCATCAGTGAAGCTTACATTCTAATAGGAGACAACCCTCCACCCAAAATTGGTTCGAAACTTTAACATTTGATTCAAGTTTTTTACACTAGTTCATGAGAAGTGCACTTTATGGTTTTCTTTTCTTCCGGTATGATCTTCCAAATAATCCATATTTTTGGGCTAAAAAATTACTCAAACTCTAATCTCAAACCAATTATTTTTTAGGCTTCAAAGCATTACAAAAGAGATTACCTGAGGAGAACCAATATAGGACCGATTCATTGCCGAAATCGAAACATCTAGTTTTATCGGTTTAGTCTGGTTTTTCCAGTGCAATGGTGTTTAATTTATTTCCATACTATATTGTCTAATTCCATATTATTATATTTGTGTCTAACTTTTTAACCCCCCAGTCCTGGAGGTCTAAGGAGTTAACTCATATTACCTAAAATCATCTCCCAACAACACAATATATACATTCCAAATTCTCTATAAACCATAAAAATTATTATTACCACCAATAACTTTATTATAATTAGTCTAAGACAACATGAAGTCTCAAAATAACCATCAACCTTCAGAGTTTCTGTCATCAGAACCAAATAAAACCACTGCATAAAACTCTACCAAAAACAAGGTACTCAAAGTTCTCTCTTTGTACTTAATCCACTATGTTCACATAACCTCACCTATACTTCCTATTCTTGATTTCCTGCTGAATCAACCAAATCATATGAAAAATATTGTAGAGATAAGGGGTGAGTTATCAATAACTCAGTAAGCAAAGAACATATACTCATATATAAACGTGAGTATTTTCACAGAGTTTAGAATGTAGAAACAAAACATTTCAGTTTCAATAAGCAGATCTCAAAACGTATTACTAGAAAATCCATGCGACATTTCAAACTGTTTATATTAAAAAAACCAACTACTCATATTCAAAGACCCTTTCGTATAACATGACTGAACATCTTCATCTTATCATATCATTTCATACCATATCATATACCATGCTTAACCCATGTGATAGGGTTGTGCATTCTGTAGAAAGCCAAACAAAACATAAATCACCATGACACCAAAGCGATTGCACTTAGAACAAAAACTACTATTATATCGTGTGGCGAGGCCAGATGCCACTCATGGCAGAGCCAGAGGTCCCTATTATATCCCGTGACAGAGTTAGAGACTACTATTATGTCACGTAGCAAGGTTAGAGGTCACTCTTATATCCCGTGACAAGATCAGAGGTCAGTCTTATGTCTTATGGCAAAACTAGAGGTAATTATTATCACCTGTGACAAGGCCAGAGACCATTATTATCACCCGTGGTATGGCCATATATCAGAGCATACAGAATCAGTATCATCAGATCATGACAAAAAGCAGAATCAGATACAGAATAAGAAAGTTATGCCAAAAGCTTTTCAGGCCCACTCATATCACAACAAAGTATTTAAAAATTTCATATCATTTTTACATATTCAAAACAGATTCAGAACATGTTCACATAACATGTACAAGTTTTCAGATTTCATATTCGCTCTTTTTGCATAGTCAGAAACATAATGCCAAAATTTTTCTCATATCTACACCAGTTATGACAAAAATACTTTCATTTTTTATACAAAGTTTGTGAGTAATACAGAACATATAACTGAGGTTGTTTCAAATTTCTCTTCATAACAAAACATGCATATTTTTTCAAAACCAACCCCAATTCCTTTCTTTTTATGCAAAGTCAAGTATAGGAACTCCGATTACTTGAACCTTTTATCTTCTCTAAATTTTTTCACAACAGTGCTGATCAAATTTCAATCGTCACCTATAAAATAAACATATAACTTAATTAAATCTCTATTTAAACATGTATTCTGACATTTAAGCTTGAAATACTAAAATAACATATTTTTTCTAAAAATCTAAATTTCTCGTAACCCTAACACATCATCACTTCCCAAATTCATCGCTATCGACTTAACTTCTCCAACTCATACATTAAACTCTAAATTATTTCCTTGAACTAAAGTGTATGACTGACATGTTTATTCAATTAAAACCAGGCTCATGTAAAATGCATTTTAACTTAATATTCACTTAACATGATTCCAACTCAATAACAAGTCTATTTAACATCCAACCTAACTTAAGATACATGTCCAATACAAAACCATTTAAACTTAAGGGAAATAATGTAAGTAATGTAAAAGCAAGTATTCTACCAAATCTTACCTATTAAGGCAATAATGTAAAAATATTTAAAAAATGTCTGAGGTGCTTTACGTAAAATCGCATGACCAAAGGCTTGATGGTATTTTTCTGTAAATAATGCTACACCTTTGGTTATACTAAAAGACACCCCCCCATGTTTGTGAAGAAATAAAAGACTCATCAGAGTCTGAAGCCTTGCGACAGGGGTCTTACTCACCAAGAGAGCAACTCGCGACAACGGATCGAAGCAGCACTAGGGTGACAGATCGAGAGCAAGAAGAATGCACTTTTCTGTTTGGTGTGGTCAAACAAAGGCTTTATGGTGGTTTACAAAAGGTGGGTAACGGTAGCGCAAGGCAGAGAGGTGGTGCAAGTGCGTGACTCGTGGCCGAGCTTTGGTGTGGGTAGGTGGAGGTAGTCTCGGTGGGTAGTGGTGGTGCAGGGAAGATCAGTGTATGGTAGGAGTGGTTGGGTTGGGTTCTCTTGTGGTGACTTGCGACGGTGAGATAGATAGGAAGTTGAGATTTGGAATGGAAATAGCGTCAGGAGGGGGGAAAATATTACTTGGTGTCGTGTTGCATAAAAACATGAGGTACATGGGGTATCGGGGGGGGGGGGGTGGTAACACCCCGCCTAAAAATCTCCTTAGGCCTTGATCTTAGTAACCTTAATCCTACTTAATTAGGAGTTGAGTTATTCTAGAATAAGAAGAACTCAACTCCTAATTGGGACCACTATCATTTCCTCCGGAATGATAGAAGTTGTGACAAGACTAGTAGAGGATGAACATGATGGATCGCTGGATGTATATGGTTGAAAAGGAGCCGTACCTTGAACAAAGACTACAAATAATTTTCATGCACATAAGCATTGACTCTTCATACTTCAGAGCATATGAAATAGTTGATCTAACCATGGAACTTGGATTAAGCAGTTCATATTAAGGAAATGCTATCATTAAGTTTGAACTTATTATGGTTATTAATGCTATTGGGATGTTTTTAGTACATTCTTGTATGAGTTATAACTAATCACCCTTATTCCATTACGATTATTGCATACTGCTAGTTGCATACTATGATGCATTGCATATTAACTGTCATGTATGGGGGTATGTAACCCTGTGTTGCATGTTCCGACGCTCTAAGTTTTCGTTTCATCCCAAGGGGGTGTCATAGGGTGGTTTCAAAGTAACTACGTCTCTGGGTAAGCCCACATGTCCTTAGAAATTTTATGCCAGAATATATGTTTGAATCATTTGTTTGCATAGGCTTGAATCCTGCAGTGAAGCTCAGTTTGATGCACATATATCGCAGGAGTTGAGAGAATGAAGCTAAGATGACACATGGAAGGCAAGAAAGGAACGTTGAAGGTTCTAACAACCACAGAGAATAGGATCATGGCTTTAATGGAGGACGCGATTTAGCGAATGCAATTCGCCAGATGTCGGAGACTATGAAAAACCAACAAGAAGTAATGCTGAGGCAGATCTAGCCATGCCCACAGATTGAGAACCAAGGGTGTTCCTATGAGAAGTTGTTGATATATAGATACCCCAACTTCATGGGAACTGAGGGACCCATGAAAGCCAATAAGTGGTTATTGGATCTCAACAAGACCTTCGAGACCAACAGCTATATTGAAGAACAGAACGTACAGTACGTGGGGCACTTGCTTCAAGGAGAAGCTGGTACCTGGTGGGACACCAAGAGGCAGCTTTTGATTAGAGAATTGGGAACTATCACCATTTTGACTTAGGATAGGTTGAAGGAGGAATTTGACAATCAATTCTTCCCAGAGTCAATGAAGACCCAGAAGACCCAAGAATTTGTCACATAGGTACAAGGCAATCTCACCGTTGAGCAGTACGTTGCAAAGTTTATGGAGCTAGGGAGGTTTCCTCCACATCTGACCGCCACTGAAGGGATGCAGGCTTAGAAATTCCAAGGAGGACTGCAACCCAAGATTCGCAGTTACGTAGCTGGGTTCCACATCAACAATTTTCAGGAGTTGGTTAACGTGCCTGCAATATTGGAAGCAGAAAAACAAAGTTTGGCAGCCCAGATTAACCTTGAGCAAAAGAGGACTTCTTCCATATCTGCAGAAGGGACTAATGCCAAAAGAAGGATTACACAGGAAGCTAGTAAGGGTAAAGGCATTATGACAGCTCCACCTGCTATTTGCAATAAGTGTGGAAAGAAACATGATGGAGGATGTCGAATGGGTTTAGGAGTATGTTTTTGATGTGGTCAGTCAGGACATATGATTCGGGAGTGCCCTCAGAATACACAAGGAGGCAGAAATGCTCATAACCCTAGTAACAAGTCAAATTTAAGGCCACCAGCTCAAACCTGCCTTTACGCAATTACCTCCGGCGATATGAACAAGGAAGCACCAAGAATTGAAGAAACGGAAGTTGTTACTGGTATTTTTCCTTAAGTACCCTCTCTTTTATAAAATTTAGTCCTTTTGATTTAACCATTAGGTAGATTGTAGTTGATGATTATGCTTTAAGTAATATCACGATATGCAAAGACATGACATGTGCCTTATTTGGCTTTGGCACAAAGAGGTCTTTTCGTGTCAGCGAAGAACGTGTAACTTATCACCAATAGAACATCATACTGTATTACCTAGTTAGAATTGAAGAAACGGATGGTTCAGATAGAGGAATATAGGCAACATCTCAGCTAAAGTGCTAGCAAGATTAAAGGAACATAGTTTGTATGCAAGTGTGAATTTTGGCTCAAGGAAGTAAAATTTTTAGGGCATGAGATTTCGAGTAATGGAATAGCTGATCATAGTAAGATTTAAGAAGTAGTGAATAAGAAGCATCCTACCAGAGTACACAAGGTCTGAAGTTTCTTAAAATTAGTCGGTTATTACCAAAGGTTCGTAGAGAGTCTCTCTAGACTATTAGGACTTGGATGCAAGATTAAGCGTCGCTCACAACTTAGGAGCTACAAGCAGAATTACCCCACCCACGACTTAGAGTTAGCAATTGTAATTTTCACCCTAAGGATGTAGAGGAAATTTCGTTACAATCCAACTTGACATACAAAGAAGTTTTCGTTCAGATTATGGGTTGGAAAGCAAAGGAACTTGGGAATCGGAAAAATTCCTTTAGTGAAGGTTTTTTTCACGAAATCACAATGTTGAACAAGCCACATGGAGAAAGAGGGTGAAACAAAAACCAAGAGCCGTTGTACCCAGTTATCTCTTCCATGGATAGCTCAGAGTCACTGCCCTCTCATTTCGTCACATGTGATACCTTGAAGAGGGATCTCCAAAGATCGAAGACGCATCAACTGAACAATGGAGGGAAATGGAAGAACAAGTTAACACATACTATGACTCAGAAGAGGATCGACCCTGCTACCACACTAAGGAGGAACTGTCTGATGATGTCAATGAAGACTTCTTATCTAGTTCGGGACCATAGAATCTCTGGTAGGTATGTATAGTATATATGTGTTACATTATTTATTTATCCACATCCGTACCACGATTTTGAGGATGAAATCTTCTTTTAAATGGGGGAGGATGTAACACCCAGCCTAAAAAACTCATTAAGCCTTGACCTTAGTAACCTTAATCCTAGTTAATTAGGAGTTGAGCTATTCTAGAATAAGAATAATTCTAGATATTTGAGTTCTCAAGAGAACCTTATACTTTGGGTTTAGAAGAATTATTTGAATATTATAGTGCAATAGTAATTTTTGAGGAAAAAAGAAAATTTTGGAGCTTGATATTATTTGGAGAATTTTTAGGACTTATTTAATTTTGAGGATCAATGCCAAGAGGCCCATAGAAGGAAATTATCACAAGAATATCATAATTATCTAAATGGAAGTGATATGCAGCTTGATTTGTAGAGTTTGAAAGGTTTGGGTCGCCATCAGATTGATTACGGAACTCGGATTTGGGGGTCAGCAGCAAATTGATCCCGGTCAAGAGGAATTATCCCACCGGGTAGATGCCTTGTACACTAATATATATATATCGAGCATGGAGACCACAAATGAACGAGCGTGGAGGCCACAAATGAGCAGGCATAGAGGTCACGAAGACCACATGGCCCTGTTCTCACCTACCGAGTAGAAAGACTCTCAATCGGGATGAAATACTCCTCTCGGCTACCGAGTGGAAAGACTCTCGACTAGGATGAAAGACTCATTTCGCCTATCGAGTGGAAACACTCCTGACCAAGATGAAAAACTCCTCGCCGTTTCTAGTTGTTGCCCGTGATGTCGTTTAAGTTGGTCGATTAGTCTAGTTACCCAATCTAATCACCCAGAACCTTCCCAAGTCTTCTTGCCCATAAGGTAAAATTATATATTGGCGCCAGGTCTTCGCCCTCTAAACATGAATCTCCACGCCTACCGAGAGGTAAGCCATCTCGCATTTGGGCAAGAGCTCTTTACTGCCGCTAGACAAGGCTCATCGCCCAAATCTCGTCGGCTCTCTTCAATTCTCGCTACCTCTCATCTGTCAAAATGAAAATCAAACTTATTAGCCGACAACCTGGCTGCCACTGTAAGACCATTGTAGCCACAGTAGGAAAGAAATTATGGTGGTTTCAGGCCACTATTCCCCTGCTCAAAAGGAGGCAAACTGTAGAAGGCAGTCTCGGATTTTAGCAGGACACCTCCATCCCATCACTTATTTCAAGTGTACCTTCATGATGGTTCACTGGGATTAGACAAAACAATAATGAAAATCTGCCAAGGAAAAAACCAAAAAAACCCGACAACCCCTTGGGTGGTTTTGATGATTTTTTTCTTCCCACTCCTCTACCCCACAACTTGGCCAGCCCAAATAGGAGTAATATAGCAACCACATGACTGAAATTATGGGGGTTTAGGGCACTATTTTTGCATGCACAAGATAACACAGGCGATGTAGTGCAAATCTGGAAATTTCATATTCATACACCATCTTCCATCATTTCCCTTGACCAAAGCCAGCGTCCCCTCCCTTCTTGAACCCTATAAATACCTCTCTCACTTCCTCATTTCTCCACACCTCTCCTCTAAGCCTTCTCTTGAGTCTTGAGAGCATTTCTCCCCCTTAGTGAGCAATAGAGTGAAACCAAGTGAGTTCTTGAGTGTTCTTGAAGTTCTTGTGTCGGAAGCTTGAGTGGGCAATGAAATTTGTAAGTTTTCTTGCTCTTGATCTTATTTTACATGTCAAGTTGAGGTTTTAAGATTTGGAGTAATTTTTGGATGAATCTAGAAAAGGTTATCATGCTTAAATCAAAACCGAGTCGATTAAGGGATAGTTTGAGTAATTAAATGATTTTAAGTGAAAATTTAGCTATGGCATGTCTTAAGCATGATTTAATATAATTTATTATTGTCTTGAAATATTTATGGAAGGTTTAAATTGTAGTTAGAAGCATGTTATGGCAGGTTTTGAATCTATCTTGTTTTGATTATCTAGTATGAAACGGTTTTGAATAAAGTAGAGATTAAGGATATTTTAGCCATGACTAAGTGTTGGGATGAACTTTATTATCCAAGAATTAGTCTTCATTATGTCATTAAAGATGTTAGTAATAATTTTTTATTAAATAAAATCTCATATGTATGCATTCATAGGGATCAATAGTTGAAACTACACTTATGCATTAACTAGAATGCATGCCACGGGTTGAGACCATTTGGGTAAGTTCCACTTTGATTTTTAAAAATACAAGGGCATAGATGGTTTTAGAATGCCAAAAATATGAAGCCCATGAATTTGTATTGAATTTGGAGTTTGTTTGCAATTAGTGAACATTTAGGACCTTAACGGCAATTTTTAAGGGTCTAGGGGTATTTTTGTAAATACCCATTTTTGAATCTTTTGATTTTGGACCTCACACATAAAATTATTAATCCTAACTTAGTATGCACTTGAATTACACAGCTACGACATTATTTTCAATTACTCCGGAAGTTTGTAAGGTTGTCTCTAACTTACACTTTGACAAATTATTTATGATTTATTGATATATGCCTCATTCATATTTAAACTATCACTTTGAGTATAAAATATCATATTGTATAATACATTGAGTGTATATTTACATGACAAGTGATATTTCGAACATTTTAGCATATTTTATCTATAAATGTCATTTTCAAGCATAACATGAAAATGGATTTTGTCATGACCCCAAAGGTTAGGATGGGGAATTATTCTAGTGAAACTCCTCTATCCATTTTGAAGTATTTAAAAATGGAGTGGTAACCCCGGGGTTGATGAAAAACAGTCAACAGGTTTCGAATAGGTTCTTTTTAAAAAACGCTGGAGCAAAATCATATGTTATGACACCTAATGCTGGTGGGTGTATATGTTATGATGTTATGTGATATTACCAATGCATTGAGAATGATGTCTACAGACAAAGACGTAGTGTCAATATGAGTTTTGCTACGGTTACTAGTAGGTGCTCGTGGTGCATATGGGGAACCGTGCTGCTACCATACGTATGTTAATAATGATTTTAATAAATAATGAAATATTCTCTTTCAAAATGTCATGTATTTGGAATGAGAAAGTGAAAATGTTCTCTAAAAGTGAAAGTGCATCAAGGTTTTTCTATAGATGTTGAAGAATCTGGATGGGAGACACATGCACATTTTTTGGCATTTCATGTAATTCATATTTATCATTCTTCATGTATAATTTATCTCTGTGCAAGTTGGTTGTTTAACTTACTGAGATTTTGAGTAAATCTCATCCCTTGTGGAACCGCTATCATTCCCCTAGGAATGATAGAAGTTGTAACAGGACCAATAGAAAAAGAACCTGATTGATCGGTGGACGCAAATGGTTGAAGAGGAGCCGGACCTTGAGTAAAGACTACAAATAATTTTCACGCTCATAAGCATTGACTCTTCATATTTCAGAGCGTATAAAATAATTGATCTAACCATGGAACTTGGATTAAGTAGTTTGTATTGAGGAAATGTTATCCTTACGTTTGAACTTATGATGGTTATTAATATTATTAGGATGTTTCTAGTCCATTCTGGCATGAGTTATAAATAATCACCCTTATTCCGCTGCGATTATTGTATAATGCTAGTTGCATATTATGATGCAACGCATATTAACTGTCATGTACGGGAGTCTATAACCTTATGTTGCATACCTCGATGCTTTAAGTCTATGTTCCGTCCCAAGCAAAGGTTGGGGGTGTCACACGGGGGAATTCAGAGAGTGGTAAAATGGTGAGGTTTGCACCTAGTTGGGCTGGGTTTGGCACTTGACTTGGCCCTAAGCCTACGTTATTAAATCCTCCCCCCTTATATAAGTTTCTTACTCAAAATTCGCTAATACCTCAAGCAAAGGCTACACACTTATCCGTCATATCCAATCAATGGGAGTATCATTTGTCATTCATTAACGTATTGCATGAACATTTGTGGGAGTATTGCTTGCATTCATTGATTTTGCATATAACTGGAGTAATCATTTTGGTGTAAGGAATATTTTAGATGTGCTGCATTAACGTTTGTGGGAGTATCATTTGTCATTCATTGACTTATTGCATGAATGTTTGTGAGAGTATCATTTGTCATTCATTGACATGTTGCATGAACGTTTGTGGGAGTATAATTTTCCATTTATTAATGTGTTGCATAAAAGTTTATGAGAGTATTGCTTGACATTTATTGAATTTATATATAATTGGGGTGATTATTTTGAAGTAAGGAAGACTTTAGATGTGTTTTATGAACATTTGAGGGAGTTTTGTTTGCCATTTATTGAGTTTACATATAATTAGAGTATTCATGCTACTACTAAAGTTTCACCTTTTGAAATTGTTTATAGACATAATCCATTTACTCATTTAGATTTAATGCATCTACCTGTTGATGACAAGAGTAGTTTGGATAGACTTTTCTAAATTTTTGAACAAATTAATGATAATGCATATCAAGTGGACCTTCCAGGTAAGTATAATGTTTTTGCTATTTTCAATGTTACTAACCTTTTTTCCTTTGATGCAGATGGGGATTCGAGGTCGAATCCTTTTGAGGAGAGTGAGAATGATGGAAACCAAGGTGGACCTAGTTTTAAAGATATTTTGCAAGTTCCAGATGTGCCAATTACAAGATCAATAGCTAAGAAAATCAAGGAATCAACGCAATGATTGGTGCAATCCACTTGGAAAGAGTCTAGCAAGAACCGAATATTCAAGATGGGCTTGAGAGAATGAGATTCAGTGATCATCCACGTGATACAAGCTATGGAAGAGTGCAACAAAAATTAGGGCCTATTATTATGGTTATGTGATTGAAGGCCTTAGACTTGTTTAATTATTATGGTTATGTGATTGAAGGCCTTAGACTTGTTTGAATTCAATTGGTTGATTTTCAATTGAATATTGTTGTTTGTGATTGAATTAGAGGATAGAAAAGAAAGGAAAGAAAAAGAAAAGAAAAGAAAGGAAAAAAAAAAATTGAAAGAAAAAGTAGGTAGTTCAAAGGTTGCTACAAAGTTACAAAAAAGATAAAGAAATACATTTGTTGATTGAGCTTTATCATCAATGGGGCTGAATATATCTTTCTATTGGGTATCTTTTTTTATCATTACTATTTCTCTCGTATAAATTCCTTGAGTCTCGTGTCATTTTATTCTTTCTTTTTTTTTTGTTCTTATTTCTTGGATCTATATTACTGGTTGAAATAATATAAGGTTGTATTGTCCTGATTTAGTTCAACTAGTTCTTAAAGAACTTGAGCGGGAAAACTTTTGAGGTAAAAGGCAAGAGAATGTGTGATTATTATTGGGAAAAAGTCAATTAAGAGTGAAACACGAGTGGAGTGCCAATATTCGAGTGTAAACACGTAAGGGAGTGTGTGAGGTTTTCCACTAACATTCTTTTTGTGCAGCATATTATGATATCTCATGAGAGTGACTCATCACCAAAGGAGATGGTAGATAACTCATCCTTTATGTTGTAAGCCATCTAACAACAGTTTGAGCAATTAAACTTGGTGTTAGGTGAATTGAGGGATATGATGGATCATCAAGATGCAGTAATTATAAATCTACAGAGTATGAGAGATAGGCAGCAACATGAGTCTATTGTTGAAAATAAGTATGAGAATGAAGAGTATGGTAAGTCTCTTGTTACCAAGCGTGCTCTCAATACACAAATTAAAATAGATAATACAAAGCAGTAGAGCGAGACCATTTTTCATACTAGATGCCACATCAACAACAAAGTATGTAATATGATCATTGATGGGAGGAGTTGTTTTAATTTGGCTGGCACTACTTTAGTTGAGAAATTGAGTTTACCTACCTTGAAACACCCTAGACCATACAAGTTACAATGGTTGAGTGATTGTGGGGAGATTAGGGTAAATAAGCAAGTGCTAGTTTCTTTTTCAATTGGAAAATATAAGGATGTGGTGCTTTGTGATGTAGTGCCTATGCATGCTGGCCATATTTTGTTGGGGAAGTTATGGCAGTATGATAGGATGGTGATCCACGATGGGTTAAGGAACATGTATAATTTTGAAAAGGATAGAAAAAAATTAAATTAATTTCAATACAAGTCCATGGGGACCAATCGGAGTTGAAAAGTGAGATTGATAAAAAAAAAAAGGAAAAAAAAGGAAGTAAAAGTGAGGATGAGATTGAGGAAAAAATAAATAGTGAGACCGAAAAGGAGATAGAGAGAAATGAGAGAGAAAAAAGATGAGGCTGAGGCTGAGACCTCAAGAAAAAGAGAGAATGATTTGAAAAATAATTGTGAGGTGAAGAGTTCAAAAAAAGATGAAGAAAAAGATAGTGACAGAAAAGAAGAGAGTGAAAAGAAAAAAGAGAGTGAAAGGGAAAATGAGAATGAAAAAGAAAAAGAGAGTAGAAAGAGAAGAGAGAGTGAAGAAAGTGAGAGGAAAACAAAGATAAAAGTGATTTTTTATGCTAAGGCGAGTCTTAATACTAATGAACTTGACGTATCTTTGCCTAGTGTTGTTGTCTCTTTGTTGCAGGGACATGAAGTCATGTTTCCTAGTGGTGTGTTTAGTGGATTGTCACATATTAGGGAGATAGAGCACTACATTGATTTTGTGCCAGGTGCGACAATCCCTATCCAACCTTTCTTTGAAGAGCATGAGTTCTTGACACAGTTGAGGGGACAAGGTAAGTTTTTGACTAGAATGCATGCTAAATGGGAGGACGGTATTGAGATTTTTCTCCATGTAATCAAATACACACAAAGTAAGTAAAATTTTGTGGTTAATGCTTTAGCAAGAAGGTATGTCCTTATCTTCATTTTAGATGCAAAGTTATTGATATTTGAATATGATAAGGAATTGCATGCTAATGATGATGACTTTGATATTGTATATGGAGCGTGTGAGAAGGCATCGTTTGGTAAGTGTTATAGACTAGATTGGTATTTGTTTAGAGAGAATAAACTTTGTGAGCCTACTAGTCTTATGCATGAGATGCTAGTGCATGAATGTGGTTTGTTGGGTCATTTTGGTGTAAAATCGATTTTAAACATGTGGCGTGACCATGGGTGGGAGTATTGCTTGCCATTCATTGAGTTTGCATATAATTGGAGTGGTCATTTTGGTGCAAGGAAGACTTTAAATGTGTTGCATGAACGTTTGTGGGAGTATTACTTGCCATTCATTGAGTTTGCATATAACTAGAGTAGTCATTTTGGTGTAAGGAAAGATTTTAGACGTATTGCATGAACGTTTGTGGGAGTATCATTTGTCATTCATTGACTTATTGTATGAACGTTTGCGAGAATATCATTTGTCATTCATTGACATGTTACATGAACGTTTGTTGGAGTATCATTTGCCATTCATTAATGTATTGCATAAAAGTTTGTGGGAGTATTGCTTGACATTCATTAAGTTCATATATAATTGGGGTGATTATTTTGAAGTAAGGAAAACTTTAGATGTGTTTCATGAACATTTGAGGGAGTTTTGTTTGCCATTTATTGAGTTTACATATAATTGAAGTGTTCATGCTACTACTAAAGTTTCACATTTTGAAATTATTTATAGACATAATCCATTTACTCTTTTAGATTTAATGCATCTACCTGTTGAGGACATAATTAACTTGGATGGACTTTTCCAAATTTTGAATAAATTAATGATAATACATATCAAGTAGACCTTCCAGGTAAGTATAATGTTTTTGCTATTTTCAATGTTACTAACCTTTTTTTCCCTTTGATGCAGATGGGGATTCAAGGTTGAATCCTTTTGAGGAGAGTGGGAATGATGGGAACCAAGGTGGACCTAGTCTTAAAGATCCTTTGCAAGTTTCAGATGTGCCAATTACAATATCAAGAGCTAAGAAGATCAAGGAAGTAACGCAAGAATTGGTGCAATCTACTTGGGAAGAGTCTAGTAAGAGCCAAATATTCAAGATGAGCTTGAGAGAAGGAGATTCAGTGATCATCCACGTAATACAAGCTATGTAAGAGTGCAACAAAAATTAGGGCCAATTATTATGGTTATATGATTGAAGGCCTTTGACTTGTTTAATTAATTAAATTGGCTTATTTTATTAGTTATAGAAATTAGTCTAGAATAATTGGACTTGAAGATATTTGGCCCACATATGTCTTATTTTTATGAACTAGGATTTTTGAGAAGGCCTTGTATTTTGACCAATGGCTTATTTGGAAAGTTACATTTTTGGAACTAGGGTTTAAAGGAGGTACTGTAGCGAGTTACTGTAACGTCGTACTGTAGCCTAGGAGTGTTCAATTGGGTATCCGGATATACCCGACCCGGAACCCGGATTTCAAATCTGGACCGGGTTCCGGCCCGGATATACCCAGGTTATGACTCGGGTCAGAACCCGGATTAATCCGGGTTGTTACAACCAGAAAATCCAGGTTCCAGACTGTGCCCAGATTTTTTTTTTTTTTTTTGTAAAAATGTATATTTCAGTTTAAAAGCCTAATTTTTTTTAAATGCCTATATTATATTAAAAACTTTTCAAGAAAAATCCATGTTGAAGAGCATACTTCCCTTTATGTAAAAGCCTATATTTATTTAAAAAAATGTTGAAAATCATAATTTTTTATAAAAGCCTATATTTACGAAAAAAATTTCTAAGTTAAGTTAAAAAGCATAATATTATCATTGTCTAGAATAATAAAAATATAAAAAAATTAAAAATTAAAATGCATGCAATCCACTACATATTACATTATATGTTTTTTATACATTACATTACAAAATACAAAATTACAAGATATGAATCACAAAATCATTAGCATTGGTCTTCCATCAATCATTTAATCTCACACCAGTTGCAACTTCAAGTGATCTGACTGAAAAGAGATCTGCAAAAAACAAAAGTTTTGAATACTTAGAAAAGCTATGCAATCTTTTAATCTCACACCAAAATTGTTGATGAGAACAAAACACACCTTGAGATAAATTACATTTCCAAGCTATGTTCCTCACAGTTCATAACAAAAAGAATGACAAGTCAACATGTCCCAACACTTCATCAGAAACACTAGGTAATAAGAGGAAGACACTCAAATAATAAACCAAAGATGTCAAGATCCAAAGCTTTTGGGAAGAAAAATGCTACCACCAAACAATACATTTGATCTCTCACAGCATGCTTAAAAGGGATATGCAAGTCCCCAGACTTGAACATGTTTAATGGATGACCCACATAATAATGGCTCTTGAGTAATGCATATTAGTGAGCAAGGAGGCTCAATGCATCACATAAATGACATTATCATAAAAGAAGGCATAAAGCAATGGAGTACCAAGGAAATGTTTGAGCTTATTAGAGCATAAAGCAATGAGTATCAAGCACAATGCATAAAGCAAAGCAGAAGTTATATAAATTAACAGAAGAGAATCGACAATGGAGCCAAGGAAAAGAGACAATCTCTGTAAAAGCTACAAAGTTTCTTTAAACTTAAAAGCTTACAGTCCCAGTTGAAAGGAGACAGTGTCATAAAAATCCAGATCTAGCCCTCAAAAACTTAAAAATAAAACCCATGTTTTTTTACAAAAAAGGGCACATCGAGCAAAAGAACTAAGTATTACTGATACCCACATAAGATTTGTTCAAAACCCGTATCATGTGAGAACTGAGAAGAACGGAAACATAGATCCAAGTCCAACTATAATATGAGAAGAATATAAACATAGATCGAACCAGAATTTTTTTTAAAAAAAAAACACATATTTATGATGAACAAAACCCTACCAAAAAGCCATGTCTTACCTAAAGAAGAGGAAGGCTGAGCTGCGGGGGGCTAGGGTCTCCCCATTCCATATATGGATTCTGCATTTATTTTTCCATAACTCTTATTAAGCTCTGTTTGTTTTGACAGAAAAATAAAAGAAAAATTAACGAGAAAGAAAACACATAATATACTAACCACGCCTTATCCCCCTCTAGCACACCAACCATTGGGGATCTTCAAAGACCGAACACCATACCACTCCATAAGACTAGCTTTCCCTAGAATCAAGGCCCCAACCCTTCTCAGGCGGTCGACCACGCCGGCATCCCCATGACCCATGTACCTTGGATCCCAGCAGCGCGTACAACCCAGCCGTGTTGTTGAAGGCGGCCGAAGCTTGAACGATAGTTTCTCTTCAAAATTGGGGCTTTAGGGGAGAGAGGGAGAGAGAGAGAGAAGGGGGCGACGGAAACAATGGGAATCGAGTTTTGATTAGGGTTTTAAAACCCATAGGATAACAATCTGGGTATCGGGTTTTAAACCCGGTACCCGGGTTACATAACCGGTACCCGGACCAGATAGGTCCGAGTTTTGCAATCTGGGTTCCGGCCCGGATTTGATCCGGGCCGGAACCTGTAACCGAAATCCAGTTTATACGGGTTCCAGTCCGGGCCGGGTTTTACCCGGCCCAGATGAACAGTCCTACTGTAGCCGCGACACTGTTTATTCAGTGGCATTTTTGGAAGAAATGGGTTTATTTTGGGCTAGGGTTTTAAGTAGGTTTTGCTTGAAATACTCTTTGTAATCTCATTTGAAGATTAGACAATATTGAATTTCAATTGTGAGTTGAGTTTATTCCTTTTGTTTTTAATTGAACTTTTGAACTTATCAAAGGTAAATCACAACCTTTGTGGTATTCCTCCTAGTAATCTGGGTTCTTAAGACGGGTTCTTCAATGGGTCTAGATTTTGGTATAATCTAGGTTCTTGAAACGAGTTCTCATCGGGTCTAGATTTTTCATCCATTGACTTGAGTTTAGCTTTTTTGGGTGAGTTTTCAATTTGATTGTGGGTTCAAGGGATTCCTTTTTCCGCGGGTTCATATCAATGTATCTTTTGCATATTAATTGGAGACCACGAGCATTTGCTACAAGATGGTGATAAGTGTCTTACCTCCCTAGGAAAAATGCCCATTATGATGCTTGGATGCATTTGTCTTTGGTAGAAATGTAGAGAATTCAATAAATTACTATTAGTTCTATAGTATTAATCTACTATATATATGCTGTTTGAATCATGATGCAAATCTAGTTTTTTTTGTTTTTTTGAAAGAGTTTGCTGCATTGGATTGTCATTTAACTTAAATCAGAGTTTGGATACAAAGTGGAATAGCATCAACAGACAAGATACTATTACTGATGCTTACAACATCTTGACATAAGGCATGAGCTTTGGAGTTGCAAGCTATGGTACAAATCTAGTTGTACTAGCCCTTTTGTTTTGTGCTTTAAGCAACATTGGAACAATCTAAATAATTATGCCATATCTTCCATTGAAAGAAAAGCCATATCGCTCGAACACTTTCGAACGGAAATGAAAAATTTCGTCCAAAAAAATATTTTGTGATAGGAGGTCTTTTGAGACAAACTAGCAATTAAAAAATAAATGGAAATTTTTTGGGACGAAAGTTTTCATCCCTAAAGAGCAAGTTTGTTGTATTGAGTACATCTTGTAGTGAGGCCATTGAACATTGCATTCATGATCTCTCTCTTTCTTTCATTTTAGCAGTCATGCATATAGTGAAAACCTCGTTTCAATAACCTAAGGTTCGTCCTACATTGTCTTTGGGGCCGTTTTTCTCACAATTAAATAAGGCCCATATTATATATCTTCTTTTGACCATCATATACATCTTGACTCAAATCATTGATTTTGTACCAATTCTTTTTCCTTTTTCCCGGTTTCATTTGGCAAGTAGCAAAAGAAACTAAAAAAGACTATTTCCAAATCATGTTCAAACTAATGGAAATAATATCTCAAAACACAATATGCACTCAACTTCTTAAGCACATAAAAATACTGTTTTAACAGTACATATTGTCTTTTTGCTTGTTCCTTGACCAAGCACTTTGACGGTTAGTTTTGTTTTCAGTTTTATAACAGGTGTCAACTTCCTAGAATACAAGCAATATCCATCCTTGCATCAATATTAGTTGATTAAAATTTAATTTTGTTTAATTTATTAGGTTTTATATGCTGCATGTTTACTTTTCTAAGCTATTTCAACCTTGACTATCATAAAAATATTAACTATAAAACCTACCTCTTACTTGTTGTCCATATTATTTCTGTTGGATCAGTCAGATCAATCTCAATTCACAGCTATTCACCGGCCAAGACCCACTTAGTACGTAGTTGCTAGTTAAGGTGTAAAGTATCAATTGATATAGAAATTGGGATAAATACATCGGTTGGACCCGTAATTCACTGTTGGCATGTCTTAATCTTGACTGCCATAATTTAGGCCTGCAACCCTACCCGGGAAAACTGGGTTTGGGACCGACTAGACCTGAACCGGTCACAGGAGCGCGCCAAACCGGGTTGGATCGTCGGGTCCTGATCGGTTTTTTTTTTCCTCTCTGCCTGCCGCTACATTCCACAATTCCATATTCAGATCTTTCCAACATTATATAGAAATATTTGCTAATAAATCTTGAAGTATCACGTGTATAAGAAGATCAGTTTAGTCTAGATCCCTGCATAATGCAGAAAGTGAAAATCTCATTCACAAATTGTGCATCTCAGTGGAACCGCATTTCTTACTATTGCATGAAGCTAAAAGTACCTAATGCAGAAATTCATATAGTACTAATCAGGCAGCGTATGTTCCATACCAAAGTGCATATTAATGGGTTCAAAATGTTTTCATAAATAAAATATTGAAGTTCAAACGTATCCTCTGAAAAAAAAAAAGATCAATTAATTAGCAGACATCAAATTGACATGAATATTCCCATATTGGTTTGACGTCGGCAAATAGATCAAGATCTATCATTTTTTCATATGGAACAGAATGTAAAAGTGCCTGCAGATATTGGCATGTTGAAAGTTCATTATCAAAATTGAACAAAATAAGAAAAACAGTGAATATGTGTGCAGCAAAAGCCATTAGCAATTAGCTTAGTGCAAACAGAAATCTTAAGAATATGAGTTGTACCATAAATACATAACACTCAGAGACCAGAAGTTTGAATTAAAACTAAAGAAGTTGGGCAACAAATCTATCTCACGAATGTAGGAGAATAGAATTATAAGATACAATTGCCTAATCATTGTATGAAAACTTGTTGCTCTCGCACCTTACTTTACATATAATATCAACACTGTTGTGAAATGTTGTGCATAACACATACAACAATGACAAATAAAGTAAAAGTAATCACGATCAAGCACACGACGCACAATATACTTGGTTCGGCAAATTGTTTACATCCACAGAATAGCAGAAATCTTATTAACTGAGGAGATTACAATCACTCAATCTCAACTCACAATCTCTAGGGTTTTTGCTCTCTTACACTATATGCACTTACTAGATAATTGTTCTCTCTCAAAATATGCTAAAAGTTATACAAAGCAAGTCAAAGATGACATATATATAGTAAACGGCGTCGGAAATCCTAATCTGGCAAAATCTGCATTCTTTGCTCGAGCGGCATGTCAAGCGCGCATCAAGTGATCAACATTGGCTCGAGCAGGGTATCGAGTGGAACTCAAGCGAACACGGTTTGTGTCTCGCTCGAGTTCACTATCGCGTGGGACTCAAGCGAACTCACTGGTTGAGCTTAGCTCAAGCCCACTATCGAGGGCACGTCGAGCGAATTCATGGGTTGAGATTCACTTGAGCCCATGTCAAGCGTACGTCAAGCAAACACTCTGTTTCTCGATTTTCAGCTCCAAAACCAGTCTCAACATACATCCCAACAATCTCCCACTTGGAGATTGGGTCTCCACATGCCAGCCACTGTTTCCAGTCAAACTCTATCATTTCTACAACTCACAGCTCCCGTCTTCAAGCTAGAAGATGCATTGAAGTCAAGCCCAACTTCAGCCTTTCACGTACATCGCCTTTAGTCAGCATATCCACAAGGTGACTCACAACTCCCACTGCACCAGGAGTATCAGGTCTCGAACCGATCTTGGCAACTTTAGCCAACTTTCCTAGGCTTTCATGAGGAACTACAAAACTGACTCCCTTTAGCTTCCTCACGTGTTTCGCACAATCAAGCCTGCATTTCTGCACTCTTGTATTTTCCTGCAAATCAATGGACCCTGATTTTAATAACAACAAGTTAGATCTCTTAGTATGCGCTAGGACTAACGCGCCCTTAGTGATCTTCCAAGCTCTTCCAAAGAACGCTACTACAAAATCGTTGTCATCAAACTATCCTAGAGAGATCAGATTTTTTTTCAGATCTGGAATATGTCTGACTTGTTGTAAAGTCCACATGCTCATGTTTGGAAGTGTAATGTGCACATCACTCACTCCTACTACATCCAGTGTCTTTCCATCAGTTGCAAACATCTCTCAAAAATACCAGCAACATAGTTCTGCATGATTTCTCGATTTGAGATGCTATGAAACGAAACCCTTGAATCCAACACCAATCATCAATCGGACTGTGTACTGCAATAAGTAAGGCATCATGAATTTCTTTTACCACTGCATTCACTGCATCATTTTTAGCACTTTATTGATTCAAGTAATTTTTCTTGATGTGACCCGGCTTGCCATAACTCCAACACATGATCTGCTGTCCAGATCTCGTCTTGCTCTTCCCCTTACTCTTGGAGCTTGACCAGTCATATCCTTTGTCCCGATTGTCAACCTTCAAGGCAAATCCTAAACCCGAGAACTCACTTGATTTGGGTGAGTTCTCTTACGTACCTCTTCAGCAGGGACAATGTCACGTATGTCGTCGTAGTTCAATTTCATCTTGCCGGTTGAACTACTCACAGTCATCCTTATGGCCTCCTAACTATTTGGCAATGATGCCAACAGAATCAATGCTCGGATCTCATCATCAAACTCAATCTTTACAGAAGATAGTTGATTTGTGATCTTATTGAATTCATTCAAGTGTTGCACTACAGACATACCTTCCGACATCTTGAGATTGAACAATTTTTTCATCAAGTGCACTTTATTGTTCGTAGACAGATTTTCTTACAAACCTGACAAAATCACTATGAGATCCACCGTGGTTCTCTCCTTGCTGACATTATGAGTCACTGTTCTAGACAAGGTCGGCCAAACAATCCCTAGAGGTTGTCTATCTAACAGGATCCACTCAGTATCATCCATGCTCTCAGGCTTCTTTTCTAACAATGGAAGGTGGAGCCTCTTCCCATAAAGATAATCCTCAATCTGCATCTTTCAGTATCCAAAATCGGCACCGTCAAACTTCTTATTCTCGGGTGCTTTCATGTTATCGCCAACCATCGCTCTCTTTCAGATTCGACCTTGGATCTTGATACCAATTGTTGTGAAATATTGTGCAAAACACACACACAACGGTGAAAAATAAAATAAAAGAAATCACGATCAAGCACACAACGGACAATATACGTGATTCAGCAAATTGCATATGTCCACAGGGTTGCAAAAATCTTATTAATAGAGGAGATTACAATCACTCAATCTTGATTCACAATCTCTAGGACTTTTTACTCTCTCATATAATATGCACTTACTTGATAATTGTTTTCTCTAAAAAATATGCTAAAAGTCGTACACAACAAGTCAAATATGACATATATATATATACCTAGCAAACCGCGCTAGAAATCCAAACGGAGTGTCGAGCGTACATCGAACAAAAAATATTGGCTCAAGCAAGGTGTCGAGCGGGACTCGAGCAAACACTAGGGTTTGTGTCTGCACTGTTACGCCGTACTCGAGCGAACTAACGGGTTGAGTTTCACTCGAGCAAACATTGAGTGCAGGTTAAGCAAATACTCTATTTCTCAATTTTCAGCTCAAAAACCAGTCTCCACATACACTCTAACAAACAATTCAACAAACTACTGCCTTTTAGGTGGAAGGTTGTTCTCCTATTAATTTCATTAAAACCAAAAGCTCTCTTTACTCTGGTGCAACCACAAGAATGCCACCCTTCTATTCCATACTTAAAGTAGCATGTAGAAACCTACTTAAAATTTCTAGGATTAAGGTAGGAAAGAACTCTGTTGTCTTTAGGCATGCATGTTGATTACAGAGCAACAGTACCAAAGCTATTAATAATTCTTTATCAAATTTGTAACTATCATTAGTGTATCTTGGCAAAATAGAATGGTGTTGTTTTTGGAATCGAATTGATCCTCATATAAACCTAAACACACAGCACTTAAATGCACTAACATCTATAAAACCCAGGTGTATAATACTCTTATTCAAACATAACTATCACAAAAATGTCAAATCTCCATTCTACAGACAATGGCTCTCATCAAAATGGCCAAATATGGGCACCACCAAATACTATTCATAGTTAAATGGAACAAACTTAACTCAATTGACCAATTCATCATCAAATACCAAACTCAAATAGCTGAAGAAAATGAAAGTTTTTATTTGCATAAAAGAAAATATTAAATGAAATTTCAAATGTTGCTCTTACCAATTCCTCGTGAGAGGCTGCGTAAGTTAGAATCGGTGGTTTCCAAGGGTTTCGTCTCCCAAGAGAAGAAAATGAGCCCCAAGTACCTTGGGAGAAATAGCTTTAGGCACAACAGAGAACCTACAGAAGCGAGGCCAAACCCATTAAAATTGAAGATGAAAGAAACTCAAAATCGAAATTAAAAATTAAAATTGAAGATGGGCAAACTGAGAGCTTGAGGATTCAAGCCAAACGATGGCAACAACAAATAGAAAGGACGAATGGCGACGATGAACGGAGGCTAGGGTTTGAGGAGAAAAGAAGAGAAAGAGAGAAAGAGATAGAGTAGGATGGCGACGACAAATGGAAATGAAGAACTGCGACGACGATTGGAGATGAGGAATGAAGATGACAAAACGGAGAGGTGGCTAGGGTTTGAGGAGAATGCGCTCAAGTCAAATTGTTTTCCTTGGTGATCGGTTTTTATCGATAATAGGGTATAATTGACCAATATTGGACTTGACCCGATGAATCTGACTTTGGTCAGGTGGGCCCATGTTGAATTTTCGGACGGATCGGATCCAGAGCGTTTTATGCACAGGCCTAGCCATAATTGCTAAATAAGAGACTTCAGGTTATGTTTTCAAAGATTAAGTGCATGGTGTTTTTTATCTCAAGCTACATGAAGCCTAGCATTGGTTCAAAAAAGTGATAGTCTTTGCCTAATACAACGGATTATATGCCTTTAGAATTGAATGTGTAATTGCTTGTATTGAAGTCATGTTAAGATATAATATAAATAATTAAACTTATTTTTTTTATCAATTTAAACTTTTAAGAGAATTGATGATCTAATATGATCGAAGAATCCATCACTCAGATTCAGTCCCACCAAGACAGAACCCTCTATCTGAGTTTTATCAAATTTCTTTGTCAAGTATAGAATCCCCAGGAGATATGACATATTTGTTTACTCATAATTTGAATAAGAACGTTGCGATAGGGTAATACCCACATGGCATATCTTCTTTTTTTTTTTTTTTTTGATAAGCCACAAGGCATATCTTCGATCTCTTGGTGATCATGCCAGAATCTTGGGCATAACCCCTTTTGGCACGCGGAATATTTGACATGCACGGGCATTACATACATTCATTCTACACCACATAAACCCATTATAAGCCAAAAAAAGTGACGAGTTCTATATATTCTTGTTCCAAATCTCGTTCACTGCAAATTGCATTCCATTTGTTTGGGTTTGAGAGATTATATATGTGATTGTTGGGAATGCATCGATCCATCTTTTTGGATACAAAAACCAAATCTTTTAAAAGAGAAGTCCAGATTTCTTATCAAAGATTTGGATTTTTATCGTGATTTGGATTCTGATATATCGATGTTTTGCGTTGGCCACATTTGAGTCATGCCCCCATGCATATATATGCGCCTTATGAGGTTGTCACTTGTAGCAAGTGGGCAGGTGGGGCTGGCTTGTGTAGTTGATCGAGCGTTGTACGTACGTAAGCACATGTGGCCACTTAATTTGGAACAATGCACCCAACGGTACAAATTTAGTGATCAACCTATTTCTAATTTTGAACAAGATCGACTCTGCTAATTTAGTCAATCTATTCAGAATTTTTTATCAAGAAATCAAGACAGCATGTTTTGGTATGGCAGATTGATCAGAATATTATAACCAACTTAATTCACGATTTAGCATCATGATCTAAAGAATTGCTAACTTGGAATATATCATTTCAAAAGCCATAAGGTACCGTAAAAATGCTCATTTTATAAGAACTACTTTTCCCAACGTGTTAATTTCGTCACGAACAATTTTTTAGAATAAAATATCTCAATCAAAATAAGCATTTACGTACTTACGTGCGTAGTTTAGTAATATTCAGTGAAACGCGATCGACGATCGAATACTTTCCTTAACTCCTTCTGCATGTAGGGGTGAGATCACTTTAATTTATAACCCGCGGGGTATCACGTGATTTATTTTTCGTAAAAAATAATGGTTTGTTTTGAAGTTTATAGTTTTTTTTAGATGAAATGCATAATTAATTATATATATCGTGCATGTATAAATTATACGTATAGATGTTAGAGAAGCTGGCACAACCGGTACGTACTAACTGATCTAGTAAATATTGTTAAATTGTTCAAATTGAATTATATCTAGACATATATATGTGGCATCATGAATATCATGTCTTCTTTGCTATTTTTGAACTTCTCTAATTGATCTAACTATCCATCGATCCTTAATTCTTTTTTGTTGTCTTTTACATGATTGGTGCATGCATGTCAAGATATGTGACTTGACCTGGAGTTTAAATATTGTGCATGCATGCAATTTTCTACACAATTAGTTTCATAAGAAGAGCAATCCTCAATGGCAATATAATATACTTTGATGATCTACGCGGTCACGAGTCTATATATCATGCATGCAGTTGGGACTTCAACACATACATAGAGAATTAAGCAGCAAATTGTCTTGCTGATGCATGGGCTAGCAAACTATATATGGAGCAGTAGAAAATGAGCGAGGTTTCTTATTTATATGTTTATCAACTTCCCAAAAAGTTGCTAATTGGGATACTGATCTGTCAAATGCGATATAAAGAAAAAAAGATATTACACTTGTGGCATATGTGAAATTCGTTATAAATAGACCAAATTGTTAATGTATGTGATATATATACAATAATATCGATCATAATAAGAGTTCTTCTACTTGGAAGTTGGTGCGCAAAGTCTTATCCATTTTATTGACATGACAAGATTTTATTTGTAAAAAAATTTAATTTTAAATTTCTCTAACAAATTAAGTACCGTCATGTCAATAAAATGGAAGGTGTGTTTTGTACACCGACTTTCAATTATTAGAATTTTTCATCAGAATATATTACTCCACAACAGGAGACTTTGCTTGGGCCATGATACAAGTGAAACCATGTTATGCTAGACTAGGTATATATACTGATTTCTTTCTTTTAGGTCTGTTTTCAGAAACCATCTCATTTCATTTTATCTCATTTCATTATTACAATTTTTTCAAACTTCAATACAAAATATAAAAAATATTCAACTTTTTCAAATTCTAGAAAAAAAATAATATTAAAAAAAATTCGATTCTAATATTATTTTATTCAATTTTCATTTCATTTTATCTCATCTATATAATCAAATGAGACCTATGCACCTTGTGGTAGGACCGTTTATTTAGTTTATTGAATAAAGTCTAATTTTGAAATTTGTCATTATTTTTTCAGAAATGTCATTATCCTTGAGTACTTTAAAGTTCATTTACGTCTTGTGGAAATCCTAATTTGGTAACTCATAGAATATATGTAATGATAATATTTATAATATTTATATCTATATAAACAGAAAAAGAAAAAGAAAAGTGATGAACTATACATGATCCATGATATCTCTCAAAGCAACTAATAATTAATCTGATAATTTTTTTAATTAATTCTACATGTTACTATACACGCAAGTGATCATCTTTTCGTGGGGAAATCCTATCAAATCACTATTTTCAACTTTATAACCCCACTGATCTTTTACATGATAAAGTCCAAGATAAATATTTAAAAAAAAAAAAAAAAAGCGTTTTAAATTCATCCCTTGGTAGTTATTTTTTAATCAGGACAACGATACCAGCCCCGTGGATGGCCATCATGCGGACGTGGAACTTACTAGGAAGGTCCCAATACATCACATCACCAACTGTTTCAGTTGGGAATGGTTCGAGTGATATCCAAAGCAAAAAAGCAAAAAGGTTAGGCTTTATCTCACAATCCAACTCCATGCATATATCTTTATACCCTTTTTCCCCCCCTCAAGTGATTGTCAAACTCGGAGATCCAATGCCAAATGAAGATAAAAAGAAGAACAACACTAATGAAGATAGAAAGAAGAACAAACACATGGAAGCTTGGAGGCTCATGATCGATCGATACGTAAAATATATATATATATATATATTAACGATCATATATAGATCATGACCCAACATGATCGACACCATGATAATAATTTTATGCCAATCGACGAAAAAATGGACAGATATGCTGACTAGGAATTGCTAGATATGACAAGACGTATTACTAAGATCATGCATAAGTACTACATGGCAATTTAAAAGGATAATAATAAGTTATGAATTATTATGTATGGAGGGATATAAAGGACTAAAGCTTAAATTGTGAAGGCTACGGTTATATATATATATATATATAAATATATAGATTTCAAGCACCAAAAGATAATTAATGTCTAATTATATTAATTAAAGTATAATTGCAAGTATATATATATATGCTACTAAAGTAGGATTCAGATCACGAACAAAAATATATATCATGTCCAACATTTAATATGTTATTTTCTTTGACAAAAATCAGATATATTTGGGCAAAAATTTCGTCCAAATTAATAAGCACTTCTATTGTAAATTAAAAACTCCATAAGGCTAGCTAGCTGAACTTGGTTGTTTATGTTTTTGTATCTTTTCATAAGGCATTGCATATATATATAGATCACAGATTGACAAAAAAGGAGTGCACGAAATTTAAGGTATTTTTTTAATGAAGAATCTCACTTCCTTTTTTTTTTTAAATGAGTGTACAAAATTTATATATTTAAAAACTGTTTCTAACATTATTCATTCTAGTGTTAAAATTGTAAAAGAATTTGAAATTGATGAATTATAAGCTATTAGCCTAACTCATGTATCAAATAACACAACTGACAAGAAAACAAATCAAGTCATGGGCTGCGTAATCATGACAACCCTAAAATTGATCAGATAAGCAACATTTTAAATAAGTTGTAATATTATGAACAAAAATATCATGTATAATTAAGGTTTTGTTTGGATATTAAAAATGTTTTAACTGATCTTATCTTATATCATCTCATTTTATCATTTTAATTTTTTTTAATTTTTATAAAAATATAATAAATAATTCAACATTTTCAAAATTTAAAATAATATTAATATTAAAAAAATAATATATTAATAATTTTTTATCTCAATTCACTGTCTAAATATTCACGATGGACGCGAAGCTAGGGATATTTCCCAATCATTAAAGCATGTTATGATCGAAAAAGGAAAAACTAAAAAAGAAGATAAAGAAATAAAGATTAAAAAAAGTATGTGATGACAAAATAAATAGTGGACTATATATAATTAGGGGACATACTACAAATTATAATAAGATGCCCGATAAGTGACCCATCCCGTCAACATTATTTTTACTTTTTTAAGGATTCCGTTTCCAATTTGGTATGCTATATATTCACATAAAACATCCACCGCACTTAATAAATAAATATTTCTTTATATTCACCAATGTAAAAATTTATTAACAAAACAATATTTAAACTTGTAAGTACTATATATTCTCGATAATGTTTATTTATAGTCAATTATTTTTAAAATTTTATTAAAATAAGTCTAATATTCTCATTGTAGATCATAATTATTTTCGTTGTAAATAATTTATCACAGATAATTATTTATATATAACCCGTTATGTGTGAATATATATATATATATTCACGCACAAAAAAGAGAGTTAAATCAAAAGTAGGTTTATGAACTGGACTGTTACTGTAAAAAAAAAAAAAACCATTTATCACGTGTTATTTAAAGAAAATGATTATTCGTTTATGATGAGAATATATTTCTTTTAATAGAAAATAGTCATTTTGACAAATAATAATAATAATAATAATAATAACTGATAGTAAATAAATAATTTTCTTGAAGCGTAGATCAAAATTTCCATTGTTAATTGCTTAGTAAGGCTCACAGTATCTAAAAATTAATGTTTTTTTTTTTTTGAAATTGCCATAGCATTGCATTCATTAAGCTTAAATCAAGGTCTGAATACAGATAGGAACAGAATTAAAAGTAGTGGTACAACCACTGATGCGTAAAGCATCCTTACTTAAGGCATGAGCAACACAATTATTTGCTCTAACAGTATGCCTTGCAGACCAACTCGTGAAAGAGTCAAGTGTTTGTCTGGTATCCGATATTAGTCTTCCTGCATAGGTGATACAGTCAGATGGTAAATTGAGACCGTTAACAACCTGCATGGAGTCACCTTCCATTATGATGTCCTTGAATCCGGAGTTCTTGCAGAAAAGTGAGGCCTGGAGGGCTGCATATGCCTCTCCTGTTAAAGGATCAGGGAATAGGTGCTGCTTCAATCTGATGGTACCTTTTACTCGACCCTGCCAGTCTCTGATGACTGCTCCCACACCAACTTGGCAGGAAACTTTGTCAATGGAAGCATCCCAGTTCACTTTCAGCTTGTCTATTGGGGGTGCTTCCCATTTGGTTTGTTGTAGGCAGGTGAGTGTTTTGGTCCTTTGTTGTTGATCTATCTGCTGTAGCTCCTCCACCATGTGACTAACTTGCTGGCAAATGTTTTCTGGATGAGAAAAGAGGCCTTTGAAGATCCATTCATTCCTTCTTTTCCATATGAACCACGATGTGAGGGCAAAGTTTGTCAGATCCTCTTGTTCAAGCTCTACAACAAAGCCATCCACTAGTTCTGAAAACTTTAGGAAAATGGGACTAGATTTCTGAAGCTTTCTGGTACTAAGAGCCCAGGTGTCTCTTGCTGAGGGGCAATCCCATATGATGTGTTCTATGGTTTCAGGTTGACTCTTGCAGATAGGGCATGTAGGATCTTCTGTGATTTTCCTTTTCAAAAGGTTGGCTCGGGTGGGTAGGGAATTTAGACAAGCTCTCCAGAGGAAAGCTTTTGCTGCATTTGGGATGTTCAGATGCCAAAGTTTTGTCCATGGTGCTTGACATGTCTTGGGATTGGAAGATTGCCCTTGCTTTTGATTCTCTGTCTCTATCAGCAAGTGATATGCACTTTTGACACTGAATTGACCTGATGTTGTGCATCTCCATTGCAGTGTGTCTGGGCTAGGATGGGGACTGAGGGGTATGCCTCTGATCAAGTCAGCTTCTTCTTTCGAGAATAAAATTGAGAGCAGGTCATTATTCCATTGATTTGTAGTTTTATCAATTAGAAAAGAAACTTTTGTGTCTTCATGTAAAAACCTTATGGATCTTTGGGGCTTGAAAGTGCTCTGTCTAGGGATCCACTTATCCTTCCAGATTGAGGTTGTTTCCCCATCTCCTATCCTCCATAGCAAACCTTCAATCACCAAAGGTCTAGCTGCCAGGAAGCTTTGCCAAAGGAAAGATGAGTTATGACCTGGTTTCGCAGTGAGGAATTCTTTGTTGTGAAAATACTTTGCCTTTAGCACTTGAGCAGCCAGGGATTCAGGTTTAGTGAGTAGTCTCCATCCTTGTTTTGCAAGTAGTGCTTGGTTAAAAAATTCAAAATCTCTTAGACCGAGACCTCCTCTAGATTTTGCTCTTTTCAGTTGGTTCCAGTTGATCCAGTGGATTTTTTTCTCATCTGTCTGCTGCCCCCATAGGAAGTTCCTCACCATTTTGTTTAACTCTTGAACCAGATACCTTGGAAGCTTGAAAATCCCCATACTATACGCTGGAATGGCTTGGATGATTGCTTTGATAAGGACCTCTTTACCTGCTTGGGAGAGAAACTTATTCTTCCAGTTTGTGATCCTAGACTGCACCTTATCCAGTATGCCTTTGAGTGAGTTGGTGCGTGATCTTCCAATTAAGGCTGGCAGGCCTAAGTACTTCTCATACGAATTAATCCCTCTAAAACCTGCTATACTCATCAGGATCCCTTTTGTTTCCTCTGAGGTATTCTTGCTGAAGTAGACTGATGATTTCTCCTTATTTAACCTTTGACCCGAGGCTAGCTCATATGTTTCCAGCAGATAATAGAGTCTGCTCCACTCGATGGAATTCGCCTTACAGAAGAGAATGCTATCATCTGCAAAAAATTAATGTTGACTAGACACTTTTCATTATTATAATATAATGCATTAATTGAAAAAAAAAATACTCCAAGATATATAGAAGATGGCTTCTTTGCGATTTATGCTATTTTTGTCATTGATCATGTACGTAGTGCTGGAATCAATCAACTTGGCAATGAAACCTGATTAGTTAATTAAAAAGTAAAAAGAACTTGAATTAGTATGTGTTGATAGAATAAAAGAGGAGCCATAAATCGTCGATGTGGCCTGGGTCCATGAACCGACCCGATTAATTGAGTTTTGAAAGGAAAAGTTTTTTAAAAAAATAAAAAGAATATTCTTCTTCCTTTTTTCTCCCCCTTTTCTTCTTTGAATATTCTCAACTTGTTTGTTTTCTAGTAGAGATGCGTGCAAATTAGCGAAGCCCACAGGTCCACAACATGAAAAAGATAATATTATTATAGTGCCAGGAAAAAGAAAAAGAAAAAAGCATGCATGAAAATATGGTCTAGTCCATTCAAGTTATAGACAAGATCATGGTGGCAAGAAGAAGATTCCTATAAGTCTTCAAATAAATGTAAATGCATGTACTCTTATATAATGATTGAAGGGAGGGTGACACGAACCAAATCACAACAGGAAATAATTAAACGCCTCTTCTTTTGGAACCTGATCAAATTAAGAATATTTGTTCCAGATTTAAAATTAAGATTCGATTCATTTTGAATTAGAACTTTGATCCACTTGATCTTTATTTCTCGTCAAATATTAAATGGATCTCTCTCTCTTTCTCACCATCTAAGAATTTTCATTACAAGAAAAATACTTATATCTGATTAGTTATTTTTTATAAAGATGATAATTTTCTATCAAAATGAGTCAATTTTCGTCGTAAATAATCATTCTTATTATGAATTCTTGTTTTGGCGCCACCTAAATAGTTATTAGTGCTGGCCTGTTAATACATGTTAAGAAGCTATTAGTGACAGCGTGACGTTTCAAACAATTTACTAGTTGGAAGGGAAAAGAGTAATTATCTCATAAATTATGCAATGCATGAATGCCACATGTCAAGATTCAATTTGAAGGTTTAAGATTAGTGATGCTCATTAAACAAAACATATGGGTTATTTTAATTTAACTCTTACCAATTCAAAGATATAAATTATATATGTATATATATAATACAGATTAGTGAAAGTATGAGTGATGTTTATCTTTGAGGTGGAAACTAAAAAAGAAGGTGGTACTGGTACCCATGATTGAGTATCCTTTCCATGATAAGTTCCCACACGTGTCCTCTCATGCACCTCTCCACTTAGCCTCCTATAGAACCCCACCTCCAACCGAAAGTTTCTGTTATTCCGTTGGCCGGGTGGCAGTTATTTTCGTTAACAAAAGAAGAAGATTAATTATCTTTCTTTAATAATGTCAGAATCCTGAGAAATCTTGATCCATGATTATACCTTGGAATCGACCTCTCCACCTAGAGATCATGACATGTAAACACAACCTTTTGGAAACGCCGGCCAAGACTCTTGTGTCAAAAGATCAAATACCGACGAGGAGCTAGCAGAATTAGGAGTTAGCTTTACCTAATTTGATTGAAGTAGAGGTCAAATGGAATGATTAGAAGATGGATAATGAGACAAGAAATTACTATCTACCTTTACCAAAAGCCAAGGCTTTAAAAACCTTTTTGTCTCAATTTATATAATATTATTGTTAGATTTATCCATTGTAATCGCTTGCTGAATTGTCAGATTGCACGTTAATATTGTTAAAATATCTTGATATGGCAAATCAACGCAAAGATGGCAAAAAATTGTGATATTTCTTTAATTGAGACAATTTTAGGCATGTTTCGGTATTTTGACCATAACTTTAATTATGAGTATCAAAATCACGCATATGATCCCAATTCGAAAAACTATTTTCGGTGCGTACATTATGGTCACCTAGCTACGATTGGTGTGCATCTTTTTCAAGGGAAAAATCCACTGTTTTTCCCTCTGAAACCCTAGTTTTTAGTTATTTTTTACCTTTTATGGTAATATTTCATGTATTGTTTAAGAAGTGATTATAAACCCGATTTAGGTTAGATTTTTAGCAGATTACTTCTTTTATTACGCATTTAATTTTGGTGTGATTATTGAAATTTTGTTATTTTTGATAAAATTCTGATATGATCGATTTTCAACTATTACAACCCGACTTGTGAGTTGATTTCACCATTCTTGAATTTTTGATAATTTTGAATTAAATATCAGAGTCATTTTCTATGTGTTTTGGACAATTCTCTTTTCTTCATTCCCGATGAATTATCTGTTAAACTAGCCTACAGAATAATCGTTATTCTGTACAGCATCAATAGTATTGTAGCAAAAGTTTTGAGTTCAAAGTCTAACTTCGTGCACCACTTCCATGTAATAAAATATTTCACATTAGTCTCACTAGTCGATTCCTGATCTTTTTCTTGTTTTTAATGTACAATTTGATCTCTAAGTTAGGTTTGAATGTTGAGATGAGAATTTTTAGTTTGAGGTGAAAATTAAAAATTGAATGAAATACTATTTTTTAATATTATTATTGTTTTAGGATTTGAAAAAATTGAATTGAGATTTGAAAAAATTGAATTATTTATTATATTTTATGTGAAAATTTGAAAAAATTGTAATGATAAGATGAAATGAGATGAGAATTTTGTATTTGAAAAAACTTCCAAACCTAACCGTACTCAAACCCAAATATCCTTTGAATCCAGTTTTCTTCTTATAAGGCACAATAGTAATTCAATTATTTATTAATTAATGTGTAGAAACAAGTGCATCTTCGACCTTAAGAATCATGGTCCCGTGGGGTTTAATGTCGCATGGTTTTTCTTTCTTAGCCCAAAGTTGTGTACCCATTTGGTCTACATGCACATTCTTTAATGCAAATTAACTTGTTCCCTCTAATAGACTATAAGTTAAATTATTAAATTCACAAATTTTTTTATTCATACAAGTTATAGGATTAATTGATGATTAACATGTTATCGAAGTAAAAATCATGACTTTGTACATACATATATATATATATATATATATATATACACACACTTCATGATCATCCACGTAAAAGTAAAGATTCTATGTGTTGAACTCTCTTATTTAAGAAGATCTTAACCTACACTTGATCAAAACATGATCAACTTCCAACTTGCATTAGGAAGAATATAATAAAACCCAATCTAATTCTAACTAGTTAATAGATTGAAGTTTAGAATTCATTCAACCAACTAAAGGCTTTGATGAGAGAGACATAAAGCATAATATCTATCCCTTTTGCTCATAATTTTCTTTTGACCAGGTTACATTCTGCCATATGTATGCATGGTCGATAATATTGGGACCTTTTTTACGAGTACTCGTGCTGCATGGTCCGGATCATCAGCTATACCTGGCCTATTCTTGGTGAATAATTCCTGTCCATGACGTGTAAATCTATGAATTCTCTTTGTTTTTCTTGACCTTCTCATAGACTAATTATGTACATATTGGAATATCTTGACTGCCATAGTATACAGGCGATCATTTGGTATGTTATTAGCTGATCTTTTTCTTCACTGCATGATTTCCGATGAAGAAATGATAGATCTACAACTATTTTACAACTTATTTTACAATCAACAATCATAATTCTACAATTTCATTAAAAAATAATTTCAATTTTATATAAATACAATACAACTCCATTTCAAATAGAGTTGTAAAATAGTTATAAAAGAATTATAAATTTATTATTTTTCTTTGCAATGACTTTAAGGTCATAATTAATATTAAGAGTGACGGGTTCTAATGGATTCAGTACCTTGAAATCCTACTTTTGTATTAGTATTTAATTGTCCTAAAATGGTAAAAATACCTGACCACTTTAATTGCTTGGTTAAGCTTTGAGCTAGCTTTACTTTCATCCAGAACAACTTAAATAATTAGTTGACAGTAACCAATTTGTATATCAATATTGATGTCTCCCTTTTTATGAGGTATTGTGTTATGATCTTGAAGGTTAAAAATTTAACCAAATTAGTATCCAACAGTTTCAGAGCTTTTGGATCAATGATTGGGTCTTTATAAACAATGAGTATCAAAACAGAGACCACGTGATCACGAGTATAAGTCATGGAGAGAACGACCTATAAGCTGAATTAAAATGCATTTGTACTATTTCTGGGCATAGTGTATTAAGTCATTGAACACTGATAGATAAGTGAAGTCGCTAAAAGGAAAATAGCAACCACCGGGTCAATGTCGATAGAGTAGGCTACCGTGGATATCGGATTTAGAAGCGTGGTAGAATGTTATGATCCTGAAAGTTAAAGGTTTAATCAAATTAGTATCCAACAGTTCTAAGACTTTTGAATCAATGCATGGGTGAGTTTTTAACATATGTTCCTAAGTTACTTTACCCGATTAGATTAATTTGCTTGGTACAGATATTATGCAACCATATGGTGTGCCCTGACCCATCAATTTTCAAATGATTTGGTGAAAAAACTTGTCAGAACAAGGATTTCAACTTCTACAAGAATATATTCTAATTGTTTCCTAGTCTATTTAAAGTTTCATATGCTCACTAAAGAGAACATGAAGATCATCATATCATTTGTATTAGGAGAATTAATTTTATCTTCTACGAGATCTCAATTTTTTTTTCCTAGAGTTTTTTGTTAAGATATTTATGTCATAGCATAGTATGTTCGGGGAGATCGAATAATTATAATCTTGTATTTGAAAAATTATATATTGAGAGTGGTTTCTTAAAATTGATCTTCTTAAGCCACACAAAGGAAACTCACCATAATTATGAACATAACATGACACGATATTTTAGTACTGCTAGCTTGCCATTTTGACCTGCAACAAACAATCCGATCCTGTCCCACGATTGCACAAAGACATTAATTTTGAGATGCAATTAGCTATATATCCAATTCAATTTGAGAAGCACATTCGGGTTCAAAAGCCATAATTTGTCCTCTGAACTTCGTTTCATATATCCCAATTGCTTTAGGTTATACATTACACCTGATCAATTCAATGCCCTTACAAGGGTATCAAAACCTTGGTCTTAGAGAACGGCCACTAGTTGTTGTTAAGTGGCATGGGCAAGTCTTATACATCGGCCGCCAATAAAGTTTGCCACTTGCACTCGTTAGTAGATTGAAGGAGTAGTTGAAAGTTTAAAGCTCATGTGGGCAAATTATATGAGCTATTCCAATTTGGACTATAAGACATGATGGCTACCCCACAACACAAGGACTTCTTACTTCCAATCATTTATGCCACTTCCTCTCCCTATCAAGAGAACGGTCTATCTCTTAGGGGTGGCAATTCGTGTCCATGGATCATGTTCGTCTCGTAACAAGTCATGAATATTTGACTATATGACTCAATCCAAACTTGACACGTTAACGTTGTTAGCGTATATGTGGTTTTGGAGCTGAAAAAGGTATTTGCTGAAAGTTGGCTCGACAGTTAACTCGAGCCAAAGTTCGCTTGACATACGCTCGAGCAAAACCAAGTCAGAAAAGTCTGCTCGAGTCCCGCTCGACACTCTGCTCGAGCAAGACACAAATCCTAATATTGGCTCGACCCTCGCTCGACACTCCGCTTGAGCCAATATTCATTTGGTTGTTCGCTCGAGGCGCTCTCGACATTCCACTCGAGTGAAGTCCACAGTTTTTGCCAAATTAAGTTTCCAGCACCACTCATTATAAATATATCATATTAGACTTGTATTGGACGGCCTCGAACATATTGTGAGAGAGGAAGGACAATTGTCTCGTGAGTGCATATTGTGTGAGAGAGCAAAAAGCCCCAGAGAGTGTGAGTTGAGATTGAGTGATTGTAATCTCCTCTGGTTAATAAGATTTATGCAGCTCTATGAACGTAGATAATTTGCTGAACCACGTATATTGTGCGTCGTGTTCTTGATTGTATTGCTTTTACTTTATTTGTCATCGTTGGTGTGTGTATTTTGCCTAACATTTCACAACAAACGTGTCAAATTTTCAAACCCTAACATGATTCATTTAAATAACTAGTTGTATTATGTCACTGGCCTTTTTGGCCCGTTTAATAATTAATTATAAATTGATCAACATGACATGATTCATTTCAATCCGTTTTGCATAAATGGGTTAAACTAATCCACATAATCCATTTGACATGATTAACATAATTTCACGTAAAAGTTAAAAATTTTATGCTTTTAAGTCTCATTTGTTTTCTCAAATGAAATGAGATGATAAGTTAAAAATTGAATAAAATATTGTTACAATATATTTATATTTATATTTATTTTTATGTTTATTTTGAGATTTTGAAAAAGTTGAATTATTTATTTTATTTTGTGAGAAAATTTAGAAATATTATAATGATTAGATGAGATGAGTTGAGAATGTGAAAACAAATGAGTTCGAATAAAAACTCTAGGGAATTCAATCATATTGCCAGCGAGCTCAAAGTTTAACCAATATAAAACTATATTAAACTAAAATTATTGTACACTTTTAACTTGGGAGGCCCTAGTCCCTAACAATTCACAAGCACTATATATCGAATCTAGACCCTTTATGACATATTGTCTCTTAACATTTTTTGCATTTAAGAGATAGATAGACATAATATATGGCCGATTTCTCATATTTAATATTGATATTGACGTTCTCTACAAGCACTATTAACTATTAGGAAATCTTACATATCACACTCATATCCCACATCTATCCCACACTTTTGAATTTTTCATTTTTAAAAAATAAAAAATGATCTAAGGGTGGTAACATTGCCACATTTTATATAATATGATGAAAATAGGATGGGGGTGCATGTGGTATATAGCATTACTCCTAACTATTATATATTGTGGGATTGCAAGTGCCACATTTGATATGTCAAAGGCCTATGGCAAAATATAGTGGCTTATTTGGAGGCAATCATGAGCAAGATTGGATTTGAGGAAAAATTGATCACGTTGATAATGAAATGTGTGAGCACAGTTAGCTATTACGCGTTGGTGAATGGTCATCCGGGAGATGTTTCTATCTAGCTAGATGGTTAAGGCAGGGTGAGCCTCTCTCACCTTATATGTTCATTCTATATGCAGAAGGGTTAAGCTCTTTGATAAATCAAGTGAATAAGAGTAAGGCAATCAAAGGGATAGCAGTGGCTCGTGGGGGTCCTAGAATAAATCGTCTATTTTTTGCATATGATAGCATGATCTTCTGCAAAACTAAACAGACAAAGTGGAAAAATCTACAATCCATTTTATCACTATATGAAAAAGTCTCATGTCAAGCTCTCAATAGGCATAAAACTTCAATTTTTTTAAGTAAATATACAACTCCTGCTACTAGGGACTTAATTATTTAGGAAGCAAGGTCCATTTTTTTGTGAGAGCTATGAGAAGTACTTGGGTTTACCAGTCTTAGTAGGTAGATCATAATACAACTCTTTCAACTACATTAAGGATAGGATCCGGAACAACGTCAATAGCTGGAAAACTAGTTTTTTATCCAAAGCAGGGAAAGAGGCTCTCATTGAGGGGATGTTTGTGTTCGCAACTCTCCTCAACCCATCTCAACTCATCTCATCTTCATCATTACAACTTTTTCAAATTCTCACACAAAATATAATAATATTTTTTTCTTCAAATCCCAAAACAACTTTCCCAAATTCTTACATCAAAATATAATAAACAATTCAATTTTTTCAAATCTCAAAACAACTTTTTCAAATTACTACACAAAATATAATAAACAATTCAACTTTTTCAAATCTTAAAATAATAGTAATATTAAAAAAACTTATTCTGAAAAAATTTTATTCTACTATTCACAAACCATCTCAACTCATCTCTCAATTCAAACGTCTCCTAAGGCATATTGCAAGCCATTCCCACTTACACAATGACTGTTTTTAAGATTCTAATGAAATTGTGCAATGATATTTCATCTATGTTGCCTAGATTCTAGTAGGGTGATAATCAGAAGGGGCATGATATCTATTGTAAGAAGTAGAGCAAGATGGGGGTACCAGAGGATAAAGAGAGGCTGGGTTTCCCAGATATAGAAAGCTTCAACTTTGCAATGATGGCAAAACAAAACTAGAGATTTTTGCAAGATCTTCTCTCCTTAGTAGCTCGAGTGTACAAAAGTAAGTATTTCAATAGTAGGGTACAACTACTGGTAGCAAAACTAGGAAATTCTCCATCTTTTATTGGGAGCGTAAGGGATAGTAAAAAGATAATATTTGGGGCCAGCCTAAGCCATTTTCCTAGTGTGTTCAATCTTCTATTACAAATCTGGGACCTTAAGCCAAGGTGTGTGAGCTACTAGTTGAAGATGCAAGAAGCTAGAATGCGAATTTGGTTAAAGCCAACTTTGTTGAAGAAGAAACTTGATTGATTTGTAGCATCCCAACTAGTAAGACAGGAGCTGAAGACAGGTTGATATGGTTGATATGGAATTCCAATAAAAATGGTAAGTTCTTAGTAAATAGTGCTAATCATCTGCACATTCCAAATAAAAAGAAGTGGATGATGAATCCTCTGGTTTCAATGAAAAGGATTAGAGGTGTAAAAGAATATGGAGGCTAGTATACCAAGGGTATCAAAGCATATTCTCTGGGACGTTGGGCACAATATCCTTCGAACCATAGTGAATTTACACAAGAGGAAAATACAAGAAACCCCTCTATCTCCTTTTTGTTAGTATGAAGAAGAAAACACACCATTCATGCTTTGTAAAGTTATGCTGTTACAACAGATGTTTGTGTCAAAGATAGCAGCATGGTTCAAAAGTGGTCGAGCAACTGTAAAGACTTTGTGCAGCTATGGGATAGGATGTGCTTATTATTAAATAAAGAGCAATTGGAAACTTCAGCCCTCATCTTGAGAAGTATATGTCAAAGAAGGAATAGATTCATCATCAATAATAAATTTGATAACCCTTCAATGGTCATAAAAACTGCAATGGAAGGTTTAAATTAGTTTTAACTAGCTTAGATGAATAAGAGAGGATATGAGACAAAGTTAGGAATAAGAAGAACATCTCGACCATGGAAAAACTTGAGCATGGTTATGATAAAGAAAACTTTGATGTAGCTTTGGATTCCACGAATCAGACCACTGGTATTAGAGTTATCATTAGAGACAATGATGGTAAGATCTTGGCTACTATGTGTGATCAGATATGGGGAATGGGAGATCTTGGCTCCTTCCTCCCCCTCTCTGTTTTTCTTCTTATGTAGTGTTTAGTTTTCTTTTTTGTATTTTTTCAGGCCAAACAAATGTAGAATTGCCGTTCGAGACCTTCCAGCACCAGACAGCCAACACGCGCCCTACCAGGAGGTTGCCCTGCGGCCAATCTACAAAACCTCCAAACACGGCCTCAACCGGAATGGAGAGTAGCCCGCACGCGCGGGTCAAAGATTTATGAGTTCGTCTACGCGTGACCATCACACGCGCACCAAGGAACCCTCTGCCGCAGCAACGCGCGACCATTCCCGAACCGGCGACTCTGGATCTTCCAAACTCAACCATTGGTTTTCCCTCCAGCAATATTTTTGTGCACTAATTTTTTGATTTACAATGTTTTCACAATGTAATTTTTTTTATGTCTTGTCTTTATTTTATAGATAATAAAAACCTAAAAATGTAATGTCGTTCGGACTAGGTCCGAATGGAGTTTCTCCCATCTCCGCGTAGGCGGAGATCATGGGGTTTATTCCTCCATACTCCGATTAGTCGGATATGGAGTTTTGTTACTAGGTTACTGTTACCTCTGTCATGGACAAAGTAGTACTATCTTTTAAACTTAGGTCTTTAGAGATTTGTCATCGGGACTAGACCATGCCAGTCATGATAGTGTGCTGGGAAGCTATTAACGTTTGTAACTGATTTATTTTTAAGTCAATTATGTATGTCCTCTTTAACTAATAGAATGAGATCCCTTATTATAAATAAATAAATTAAAAAAAAAAGATATGGGGAATGGGGCTACTAGTTACAGTAGAATGTAATGCTTTCTGGGCTAGAATGAATTTCTGTTCGGAGTTGGGATTTAGCAAAGTTGTCTGGAAGGTGATGCGCAGGTGGTGATCACGGTATAGTCTAATGTGTAGAGGAAAATTGGACTTGGCATGGTCAGATGAAGAGGTCGATAAAGTGAGACCAGATTGGGATATAAATTGTGTCTAGAAAAGGGAATGGGATGGCTCATTTATTGGCCAAGATGGCTTTGTCTTTTGATGGTAAACATTGTTGGATTCAAAATAGTCATGTGTCCATTCTGAAGCTACATTTGGATGTTTAGATTAGTTGAGTTGAGTTATGAATAATAATATTTTATAGGTCTTATTAAAATAGATTTAATTTTTTTTAAGTTGAGATGAATTTAACTTTTTAAGTTGAAATAAATGAAATATGTTGAGTTGAGTTGTGAATAGTAATATTTTATGGATCCCATTGAGATGGGTTTAACTTCTTTAGATTGAGATGAGTTTAATTTTTTAAATTAAAATATATGAAGTAGATTGAAATAAATGGAGTTAAGTTGTGAATAGTAATATTTTGTAGATCTTATTAAGATGAGTTTAATTTTTTTAAATTGAAATATATAAAATAAGTTGAGATAGAATTTAATTTTTTATAAAAAAATTTAAAAATAATTAATCTAATCAATAATTAATTTGATATGACGTGAAAAACTCTACAATTGGTTGGATTCGAGTGCAATAAAAAAGCCTGCTCCATTTTTCTTTTTTAAAAAAATAAAACTATGGATGATCTTTTTCCAATATGAGATATGTGTTTTTTCGCAGCTAGTTGCTTTAGCACTGTCATGGTCATTTTCTTTTCGTTTTTTATAAACAAGTTATGAATATAGAACTAAAAAGTTGTGGTTAACGTTAGATAGAATTAAAATATAATTAGATATATTGGCCCAATAATGCAATCAGATTTGAGCACAGTATGGAACTACAACTGCAACATGGGTTGTTCCATCCTAACCACAACACGTTTTATTAAAGAATAAAATGACACCTTCTGGGAAAATCCATCTTCCCACCCCTCCAACAAAAAAACTTGGATGGAAATTAATCGAAAATATTTATATGCGCATTACAAGGATACGTCACACGATATGCGTCATCTACCATCATACGCGTCCCTACATTATTACTCTTAACTCTTAATTACTACATTAAAGTTTACAAATGACACATAATATTTTCCCTAAAATCTATGGGCCTAAATAATCAAAATTAAAAATAGAAAAAAAAAAAAAAAAACGAGACCACATAAATACTTATGTTCTGACGTTGCAACCCATGTGCTAATTAATATAAAAGATTAATAAAAAAAAAGCTTAATTATTAAGAAAGAAAAAGAATATCAAAATAAATTATTCAAAAAGAAAGAAACATTACAAAAAAAAATAAGTATTTATAACGAATTATTTATGATGATAATAATTATTTACGATAAAAATAAATTTATTATGATAAAAAATAATTATTTTTATTAAAAATAATTAATTATAAATAAATAATTTTCTTATAATAAAATACTAACGGCAAGCCAAATGACTCTCACCAGAGCCACAAGTTCCCTCGAAATGCATGAAATAATTGGAAATTAAACACTCCAATAATAAAAACTCCAACAATGAAAATTTCATTTCATTATGAAATGAAGTTTAATTGGAAACATATATGCAACAACAACATCATTAACTTACCAAACATTAAAAGCAAGCAAACGTGTCGGTCGTTTTGTGCAAATTCCCAAGTCCACCGACCATTCAACTTAAATGACCTGTTCACACCACACGTGGGCCTCATCTGGACCCACACATCACCCTGAGGTTTGCAGGAAATGCACCACGTGTACTCAGTTCATAATTAGCAATACCTTGTGAGGAAGGAAAAAAATTAAAGGTGGATATGGCACACGTGTGGTGTCGGGATGTCGACCCCACGTACCTACGTCGGTTCTGATGTGTTTAGGGGTTCGTGGTTGTTTCTTGTTGGCTAGACGGCCATCGATTTACGGGAACAGTTTAGTATATTCCAATTCTTTTTGCTTTTCACTTTCGATCAATTATTTAATTCATTATCATTTTTTTTTGTTCTTTTTTTTTTTGTATTAATTTTAATATAATGAACTAATTCTCATATATCGTAATATCAAGAATCATTATAGCATTTTGTCCAAATTGAAGAACCGTAAAGAAAACGAATGTAGAATCATTTTTAAGTGGCCGTCCCTTAGAATTTGATCGAAGGAGAAAAAAAAAATGAAAGAACCGGATGCTAATAATCTAATAATTGAATGATCGATCGATTTGATTATATTTTAAAAGAAGGAGCTAGCGATTTGTATATATAAGACGTTCTTATATATTGGGCATTGTATGAGTTGAAGAAGCACAGCCAAATGCAAAAAATAAAAATAAAATAAAAAATCACAATGATATATATGCAGTATTAATTATAACCGTAGATTTAGGCGGATAACACGGGATCTCTTTTGATAAAGAAAGTTTATCTATCCTTTACAAGCTACAACTTCTCTTTTCCGAAGACTTTTTTACTCTCACTACAAAATCAATAAAAAATTAAAAAAAGTAGTTTAACAGCGTGTATATATATATATATATGTTTATTGAGGGGTACAAGAATACAATATGATCATTATTGTACAAGGATTTAATATATATATATATATAGTAATCCTTAATATTCACAACATACTCTTATCGGTCAGGTTATCAAACTGAACTATCACAAAGACAGCCAAACTCCACACATAAAACCCTAACATTATCCAGTAATTAATGTAACATAATACATCAAAATTCTTCAAAACTCATTAAACTGTGCAGTGTGCGGTGCGAAATAAGTATAAAAAAGTTGCTATAAATTATATACACATATTATACTTATTTTTAATTTTTTTTTATTTTTTATTTTTAAATGAATGAAATTATTCTACTCATTATCAATATAATATATTTGATAAGAGAAAAAATAAAAATAAAAATAAAAATATAATATATGATGTGTAAAAATGATGTTCAGATCATTATATATATAATATATTATAGGGTTACTTTCACAGAACAAATGGCCACGCATTTGACAAGTAGCATCTGAGAGATGTATGGATCGAATCGTGGAATATTGGTCTTTTTTAAGGTGTCTAGCTAGCTAATAGTCAATCGGTTGCTGATCTCTTTCTTGAAGAATCTTTTTTTTTTTTTTCTTTTACTCGCATTCTTGGTATATAGGCAAGTTTGTCATTTTGCGGGATTAATTTTGTTGCTTTTCTATATTTTTTAGTCTCGGCTGGCATTGGACTTATAAGGAAGTGGCATATGTAGGTAGTTGATCTAGAACGTATCTGAATAATGAATATAATTGCGTTAAAGTAAAAGAATATAAGTAATTAGCAACACATGAATTATTCAATTAATCTAGCGAAAGTAGTGCTACTTTTGTTAGTTGGCAGTACTTGAAATCCTTAATTAATTAAGATAAAGTTAGGAAATGTAGAGATCCGATTGTACACGAGTACTTTATTATATATAATTAAGTCGCCTTTTGTTGCTTTGGGAAAAAATAATAATAATTAATTGTTATATAAGTTTTAGGAAAAATTATTGCCTTTTATCTCTAAAACTATCATTCTTTTTGCCATTATTAGATCATAACGCAATATTTTTCATTCTTAAACAAAGCTACAAGATCCTTGAGATCCAAGAGTTTTTGGTTAGTAGAATAACAATCCCGATAAGTATGGGGTCGAGCTTATGCAAACAATATACAAAGAGTTATAAGCTGATGTTGATAATACATATAATAAAATATTTACATGATATAATTTAATTTTTAAAAAAATAAATAAATTTTAATTCTTACAAATAAAATCTTACAATTTTAATTAAGTACCATATGCAAAATAAATACATTTACGTTGCACCGATTCTCTACATTTGGATAAGCACTACTATTTATCTATATGAAATCTTTTTGTTATTATTTCTTTCAATTTCTACTTTTATAATATTTCTTACAATAACATTTTTTTTACAAGGAATAAAGAAAGATTGAAAAAATAAATATTTAATTGATATAAATAAATGATAGATAAACAAATGTAAAGTACATTTAAAAAATTATTAATTAAAAAAAAGATAAAGTGACTTTTAATTAATTATTTTAGCTAAAACTTTAAGTAAACCATTGATAATGCTCTAAAAGCTTACTACTCCCATGCCGCATGCAATCGAAATTAGGGTTTCTTTTCTCTCGAATATTTAGGTAAAGTTATTAAAGGGTCCATTTTTAATCCTAATTTCGTCCTTGGCTTGTGTGTTTTAGTGATCAGTATAAGGTTAGGATTTAAGCCGACGTGGCTATATTAATGTTATAGAGATGAAACTTAGAGTTAGATTATGAGTAAATTCATCTTGAGCATGCGTATAAAACCTCTTGATGAGTGGTCATGTTCTTACAAGTAATGATACATTCATTTCCCCTCCTCTTTTATTTCTCTTTTTTTCTTTTTTATAAATACAAACATTATCCAAATGACAAAAAAGAAACAGGATACATTGAACAGTGGATAACACCTAAAACCTATGGAAAGTGACAAAAAGCAGCAAGTTCCTATCCCGCATGGGGTGAGTGTCAGATTGGTGCGTAAAATGATTTGAAAGTTCTGCATTGAACAGATTAATCCAACTCTAAAAACTTATATAAATTTTATTAGAGATTTCCCCCTCCAGTACACGTTCACTATTGATTAGACTCACTTTCAATTCTCCAAAATGATTATGGCATAAATGATTTAGGATATATTTAAATATTAAATTGAATTGAATTAAGATAATAAATTATTATTATTATTATTTATTTTTATTTTAAAATTTTAAAATTTTAAAAATTTTATTATATTTTATATTAAAAAAATTATAATAATAAATTGAGATTAATTTAACAACTAAATGAAATTTAGTTTATTTTTTTTTACAAATAATATGAGTAATAATTTTATTTAAAAAAAAAAAAACAAACAAAGACTTGAGAACTATAAAGCATTAGGTGTAGAGCCAATGACTCAATGGTAGGTTGCAGAAGTAGTAGGCAGGAAGTAGATCTGGGATGCGGTGGGACGTGTGCAAAAGAAAAAGCCAGGAGCTTATTAATTGCATCTGCACGGACACCTGAAGGTTGAAAGCATCTGGTTTGAATTAGGATCCCTTATCCTATATTGCTAGAATGCTAGGGGTGCAGTTAATAGGGTAGATGAGTGTGATTCAATCGTGTGTATAGGGTCGGAAAGACAACCAAAGATGGATGTTCCTTAGGCATGGCCAACTCAAGAGGGATGCCCTTTATTCAGTTGGCAAGTCTCGCTCGTATCTCATAATTGGCAGGTTAATAACAAAGAGACTGGCACCAACTTATTTTATGTAATTCTATATGATTTAGATTATTTATGTAAATGGGAATATTAAATATTAATTATTATGAAAATGATCTGATTATTACTCCAAAGAGCTAAAGAATGCCACGTGCCCGAAACCCACGTTGGGTGAAGGAACAAACGAATGCACACCACATGGTGGGGAATTAAGACAGAAGACTGCTAGCTCTCTGAACTGGCCGACGAGAAGAGACTGTTAATGACTCCTTCTGTGCCTTGAGGTGACGGGAGAAGACGGCGGTGCTTTTTGTACAATTTATGGGAAGACTACGTGGGACCCAACACGCAGGTCGACGTCCCAGAATTCCTGTGGGTGTAATTATGACTGGGTCCCACTTAAAGAATTTTTATTTATTTTTTTTTTTTTACTTTTTGGGAGGGGCCATGTATCGATCTTGTCTGTTTGTGTGCAGTCGCAGCTATAAATGGGCCATGCTGGGGATATGTTTCTCTGGCACCCAGACCTTCGCACTCTCCCTATATTTCGCCTTTGCTTTTCTGCACGCAGACTTGTCTCTGTTGATACCTCTCCTTCGCAGCTCTCTCCTGCTTTTCTTAAACTCATATTCAAAGCACGAGTGCTCTGTACCCTTCATATTACCCAACTATTACTCTGTCTCGTACTCTGTTTTCCTCTTATCTCGGGTTTGAAGTTGTTTTTGCTCTTCAGAATCCTTAATTTTTTCTCCAATCTGCTTTTTCTGTTTTCGGTATTCATAGTCTTGGTTTGGTCCTCTTTAGAAGAGAAAGAAACGTATCGGTTTGGCTAAAAAGTTTTAAAAAGCTGTAAAGATGACGAAACAGAATGTGCTAGCCTCTGATACCAAATCTCGTGTCAACCCGGCAATTACTATGGCCATGTCGGAACCGTCCATTTTCACGGCAGCAACGGCCGGGGGATACATTTCCATTTCAAGGCCGAAGAAGTTGCTGAAGAACCTTGAGATCAGTGGGGAAGGAAGAATAAATGCTTGGGTTGACTCGATGAGAGCATGTTCTCCTGCCCGTATCAGAACTACGCCTTCTTTGGCCGACCATAACCAGAGTTCTTGGATTGTGAGTCATAACATTTCTCAAAGAAAAAAGCTTTTTTCTCTTCTTTTTTTCCGTTTTTGGTGGTTGTGTCAGGTTTCAGAATGATGAATCTGATTTTTGCTGTGTTGTTGTTCAAAAACAGGATCAACATCCATCAGCCTTGGATATGTTTGAGCAAATCATTGATGCCTCAAATGGAAAGCAGATAGTAATGTTTCTGGACTATGACGGCACACTCTCTCCGATAGTCGATGACCCGGATCGAGCTTTCATGTCTGATGCGGTTAGTTCTTCTCATCTTCCTCGCTCGACTCATCTTAATGTTATCTGCCCACAACATTCAGAAGTGATTAAACTTAGTCTTCTTTCTTCGTACAACTCAGATGAGAAAGACGGTGAAAAAACTTGCGACCTGTTTTCCCACTGCCATTGTGAGTGGGAGGTGCAGAGATAAGGTACATTTTTCAAGTTGTTTGATTCTTTTATTTTCTTCTTGGCGTACTATTTCGCTTGTTTAGCTTTAAATTACTTTTTCTTCTAAAGATAATTCGATAGCTTTTAAGTTAAAGAGCATTGTTGTTTTATAATCTGTAGATCTATAGCTTCGTACGGTTAGCAGAGTTGTACTATGCCGGAAGCCATGGCATGGATATTAAAGGACCGGCAAAAGGCTCCAAATACAAGAAGGTGAGTGAGCGAAGCTATTTTTGTACTTCCTCTGATATCTTATAAAGGAAAAAGAAAAAAAAGAGGAGATGCTGATCGAAGTTTTCCAACAACTTTCTTTATTTACATCTTTACGCTCTACAGGGTGGTGGCCGTGGTGTTCAGTTCCAAGCCGCGAGTAAATTTCTTCCGATGATCGACGAGGTTTATTTTCTTTGCATATGTGATTATATTTATAAGTTGGATTTATGTGCCATGGGTATAGCAAGCGCACAAAGTACAGAATCAAGAGGAGTTAGCTGATCATTTCAAACATGAATTTTCAGGTTTACAAGCAGTTGGTGGAGAAAACTAAAGCAACTCTGGGGGCTCAAGTGGAGCACAACAAGTTCTGTGTCTCTGTTCATTTTCGACGTGTTGAGGAAAAGGTATAAATATATATATAATAAGAAAGTCCCAGTCACAATCACAATCAGTAGTACTATTGCTGTGGTCGTTTTTAGTACATGTTTTGTCTACGTACATGATCATCTTACTTACTTAAATGAGTGCATGAAAATACAGAAATGGAATGAACTGGCCCAACAAGTTAGATCGGTACTGAAAGAGTACCCAAAGCTTCGACTTACTCAAGGGAGAAAGGTATGAGATACGGCTCTGATCATGACCTGAAAATCTTAATTAATTAGTCTGTCGATATCCCTTTTAATTAATAAATATTTTGGTTTTTGCAAAATAATACAGGTGCTAGAAATCCGTCCTACCATAAAATGGGACAAGGGGAAGGCTCTAGAATTTTTGTTAGAGTCTCTTGGTGAGTTTTAATTTCAACCATGAAAATTAATTAAGTACCTAAAAGAAAGGGCCTCCAATTATATATTTTCGTCCCCGTAAATTACTGTATATATATATATCACTTATATTTTTTACACTAGTACATATAATATATAATAAAGTAATCTTCTTTTTATAGGGTTTGCCGATTGTACGGATGTTTTTCCTGTTTACATTGGAGATGATCGGACAGATGAAGATGCATTCAAGGTATCCAACGTGTTCATATTAAATATATATATATATATATATATATATATATATATATATATATGTGTGTGTGTATATATTGCTCTGAAAGATGTTTTCAATGGCAGACTAATGCTTTAAAGTTTCCCTGTCCATATATAGATATTAAGAGAGAAAGGACAAGGTTTTGGCATTCTCGTCTCCAAGTTCCCAAAAGAAACAAGTGCATCTTATTCTTTACAAGAACCAGACGAGGCAAGTACTGGCCAATACATGTATTTGAATGTATTTTGATTGAAAACATGGAAACGAACGAAAATTGTTCAAAACTTTTTGCATGCATGCCTGCTGGTGACTGGTCTTGGGATGTGACTAATCAATATCAATTACATTTCAATGTTCTTACAGGTTATGGACTTTTTGAAACGCTTGGTCCAGTGGAAACGACCCTCACTACGAGCACAGTTTTAAGGTGTAAAGTAATAATAATATATGAAAATATCGCCACCCCAGCCACCCTTCGTGGAAATAATATAACGGGGGTGGTGGAAAGACAACATTACTGTGATATTTTCTTGTCTTTGGCGTTGTACATCTTGTAAACTACCTTTGTACAGGGGTGGAAAAACAAGTTCAACTTTATGCATGCAATGATCTCTCTCTCTCTCTCTCTCTCTCTCTCTCTCTCAATACTAAATATACCAGAAAAGATGATGATGACGATCGAGCCAGTGAGAAACATGTTCTGTTTCAGCCAGAGTACGTATTTAGTTGCAATAAACTAATAAAGAAAAATTCTTAGGTTTTTATAACAAAATTCACAAACATTCTCGGCATATATAAAATTAGGAACCTTATAATTAGATGGATGCCATCTTTCAGATATAAGAAGTGATGGCCATTTGAGATGTGAAAAAATATTTATAGGTTTTTTAAAAAATAAAAAACTTATTAATATGTACTAATTTGCTAATAGCTCTTGATGAAACTAATAAGTTTATCCAAATTTGATGGGCTTCTTGATAGAACACTTAAGCCTGTCCATAATTCAGTATTCCCCTGCAGCGTAATTTCAGCTCGCAAAATGTAATTTTCAATATCAAATTGGCATTATTTTATCAAAAAAGAAAAAATGAAATTGGTGGTGTTGAGAAGTTTCAGTGTTTATACTAGTAACTGGTGAGAACTATATATATGCTAGGGGCATCCAGATAAAGTTGTCAATGAAAGCAGGCTTTCTATTGTCATTGTTATTGTCAGTGATCTCTTATCTTCCATTATGGTTGTTGAGAGAAGAGGAGAGATTACAAAAATATTAGGGAGTCAAAGTTCAGTACTTTCGTGGAAAGAGTCAATAGTTAAAAATAATATTTATGATGAATTATTTGGTATGATAATTGAGTCATTTTAATAAATAAATAATTTATTTTTATAATAAATAATTTGTCACAAATAAATATTTTTTTTATAATTAATATTTATCTTTGCTAGAATATATATATATATATATATATATATATATAATTATTCACTTATTATTCATTTGTATTGTCCAACAACTCCAAACACAAAAGGCTCATGCTAATTCCTAGTATGATTTTTTGTTCGAACTTAATTCTTCTATTTAAAGATCAACTTTGTCATTTGGTCTTAAGAGATCTTAACCATGCTAATATTTATCGAGCTATAAAACTCCAACACATGTACTGAATACATTAACCATTGTGGATTAATGCGAGGAGTTAATTTATAGACTAGCACAATGACTCCTACGAATATGGTAAAACTTTTTTGAAAGAAGAGATTGTAAACGATTTTTTATTCGATAATTGGATATTCAAGTAATGTGAGGACCCATCATCAACTACCAGAGATCATGCACTCTTTTACTTGGCGCGCATGCTGAGTCAAAAGGATAACGTTGGATGTTCGAAAAGATGGTGCACAGGTACGGCCTACTACATTTTGCAGATCAAACTTTCCTGTTTTATATTTAAGTTGACTGTTCACAAAATCCCGTCTTTTTTCTCCAAAAATATCGAGAGCTTCTAATGGATATATATATATATATATATATATATATATATATATGTATATACACACAACTTGCAGATATCAAGGTAGGCCAAAGCTAAAATATCTCTCTCTCTCTCTCTCTCATGCACCAGTTCATACTATATATATAGTAGACCAAAGGTGATATTTCTTAATATAGATGTGTTTTTAGATCAATAATTGGTGGAATATAAAGCACTCTAAATGATAGCAGAAAGCATTCTCTTCAGTTTTCAATAACTGCATGTCTGACTAAACTAAGGCTGCACTTGGACTTAGATCTAGGAAATGGTGGTACGAAACTTAAAATAAGCAATTTTCTCCTTGTCCTTCATCATGATGTCAGGGTGATCAGCCCCATCCGAATATCGTCCAAATGATTTTCAACTTTGGGCACTGGATGGGTTTGAACCATTCACTTTAAATGCCAAATTATTTATTGTAATTGCCATCTAACTCTGACTTTGCACCTCACTTCTCAAGTTGTTTTTTAAGGAACTCAGCACTATGTTGGCAATAATCAAGATATATGCTCCAGCTAATGCTACATAATTTACTGTACTTTGTCTATTTGTTTTTTCGTGAGTTTAACTTAGCAATAAACTGGGGAAAAATAGAACCGAATTATTGTCAGGTACTGTTTTCACATTACTCTATTTGCTTGTACCAACATAAAGCTGCTTCCTTTTCAACATACCAGAGATCTGCCTACAACCTTTTCTCAGACAAGGTAGTAAAAAAAGATGTAGAATCATTCTAAAATGCGTTGGAGATACTCATGATGATTTTCTTAATTGAAAAGCTTTTTGAAAGTAGAGGATGAGTTGGCACCATTATGTAGATCATAAGTGAGACACAGAAAAAAATATATAGGAACAAACTTATTTGATGGACTAAGGTACTATACACACCCAACAAAACTGAATGTTGTTGAAACAGGAAACTCTTTATTAAAAAGAAAACCTACAATAACTGTAGGGCAGGTTTAATGGATGATCTTTGCAAAACTCATGAAAACAAGAGATCAACAATTATAAGCTGCATATTCATTAATTGCTAAAATTGATATAGAAATTACAAGCTGGCCTTCACCATTGCGTACTTGAATTATGAGGAACCCCACATCACAGTTGAATGGAATTAATCTGCTTCATTTTTCTTGTCCTAGCTAGAGCACTATTATTTTTATCTTTTTCACTTTGTAAGGAGACTACTACTGATCAGGAGAGAGGAGCTTTTTAGTTAGGTTTGTGAAAGAGAAACCCACCACTTTTGGTAAGGGATCTATGGTTGAATGAGGAGTTGGAATCCACTAAAAAGGGGGAAAGGGTATAATATTTGATGTGAAGAGACATGGATTTTGGAATGGGGACAGCAGCTAGCTCCCAAGCTTTGACAACCCTCAGTCTCTTTCGGACGTGGAAAGATGGAGTCCACTACCTAGCTAGATTCAACCATCATTGGCGACTTAACTGAATTAAACTGAGTATTTCTAAGATTCAATTATTGGTACCCATAGGAAACTGAGACTGACCTATTCCCTCCAACCCAACTAACTCTCTCACTACTGAATTCCCTGCACCTTCCTTAATGTATTCATTACTTTGGAAAGAGAAACCTATCTTGGATCTTGGGTCTTGTTTGTAAACTTAAAACAAAATCCATTAATTAAATATAAGATCATGATCAGATGGTGGCACAAACTCTCCTCTTGCTCCCACCAACCCAAACCTTGGAATAAATATATACCCACATAATCTTTCATGTGAACAACTAGACCAAGCCTATTGTTTATTGTGATTCATTTCTCTGCACTTTTCTGCATAGTTTATTTCACTTTGCTCTTTGCAATCTCTGTGTGTGTGTGTGTATATATATATATAGTTGGTAAGATTTAGAACAGCATGGAAGAGGGAAGCCATGTGTATATATGTGGCTTATGCGTGTCAGAGCTCATGCTGTCCAGGGATGGTCCTGAAGCACGTGCCAGGTACTCACAATGCACAGAACAGATCTCTTTAACACGTGTACGTGCTGCAATCGGGAATCGGTCCCCGCATTGAGGGTCGAGCCATGGAGGGTGGTGCTTTGTCTTGGAATACCATAAATACATGTATATATATATATATTAATCATGCATGCAGAATATGGGTAGGACGTTATTGGTTGGATGCGCCAAACACATGGGAATCCCATGTGACCCTAGATGCCCTTGTTATGGGGAACAAATATTCAGAAGCCTATGTGTAAATGAGAATCAATGGTTGGAACCTGTCAGTATGAAAGCTGGGCCTTGCTGATGAGGAATATTTGAGTAATTGGGACTGTGTCAATGGGTCACTGGTGGGAGGAATGTCTGAAGGAAAAATAGTGCTTGATTAGAAGAGTTATGATGGCTACGTGTAAAAAAGAGGGGGAGGGGGAGGGGGGAGAAAAAGTGATGTTGATTCTAATTTGGTTCGTATCCAATTCCTACTGGATTGGCTGGGATGAGACAGTACTACATAATATTCCTTGTATTCGTATATTCATGTATCGAAGTACGTTTCTCATTCGATGGGTTCAGGTTCGACTGCATACAAAAGAAAATCTATAAAAATAACATTCGAAGAAAATAAGTGAACTTGGGACAATGATTACAACAGTATTAGTTTAGAATAAGAACAAAGAAACAAAAACAAATGGATTGCATAGGTTTATCTTAGTATATCATGATTCATGAGCATCTATACCGCAGGCATGGTATTGGAGGGAAAAATTTAATGAGACTTGGGTAAGTAAATTCCTCTTCTTTCTTTGGTTTTATGATTTATCCTCGTACATGATGATATTAATGTATAAATCTAGATGGATTTTATCACTTTCAATTGATCTTTAAAGTGGTCTTTCTTTTCCCCTCCAAATTGGGTAAAAGTACGTCCTTAATTCCAAGTTGATGAACTCTGATGAACTCATTAATCAAAGATCATCAAATGCAATACATGATAAAGTAGTTCAGGTCTAACATGCATGCAGCTTGACCTCATTTTCAAATTTTATGGTGGGAATTGCACTTGGAAAGTCTTTGAATTTGCAAGAAAGGGAACTATATATGTGAAACACGAAGGGAAGACATGATCACTTTGTACTGCAATCGATTATCATGAATTCCAATTCAAACCAAGAAAATTAGGGGCATGGAAACTTCCAACGTCTAACCATGTGCAGACGCAAGTTAATTATAAGAATAAGGCCCCTTTCTAAACTCCATCATTATTACTGAGTTGTAAAGTACTTTTTAGGAGAAAAAGAAAAGAAAAGGAAAAAGGAAAATGCATCTCCTAAAGTATTCATCCTCCATAAGTAGTTTCCACTCTTGTAAAGGTTATATCCTTTAAGCGATATGAAAGACCGACCAATAATCAAGACAACCTTAACCGCTGAAATGGGAATGATCATAAAAGAAGAAAGAAAGGATGAGTACGTAGCAATGTCAAGCACGCGTGCATTGAAAGAGTTCCTGAATGAAGATAATGGCAGAAGTGGGCCGGAGGGCTCTATTACGAACAAAAGATAGGCCCAATGGCTCCAGAGCCTGGTTCAGGTCCATGCCAGAACCCTTTACTTTGGGGCGTCATGGTTGGGCCGGTCTGCATTACTGTCAGTTTTGTTGAATTGATCGAACAATTTGTAGCCCATTCACTATTCACTAACTGTATGAAAACCTATTGAGGGTGGTCATGGCTTGGTGTAATTTTGTTTGGGCTTCTAATCCTAAGATTTTGCCCTTGTGAACACGATACGCGCTGTTTTTCATGGACTTCAATTTTGAGCTCAATCGCCGGGAGTTTTCTGATGTCCGGCTTCACCTCCATACCGAGAACCTCCACTTTTTGAGATGTAACATGCCACCGCAGAATGTGATGACCCTTTCCCAAGAATTCTTTTTTTTTTTTTTTTTTTTGGAGTTACCTTTATAGAATTAGACTCCATTATAGAATAATGAGGAAATTATGAAAATCCTTAGCAATTGCTCCAAATACGAATAATAGCAGAACTGCTCACCCTAGTGCTAATGGATTTTCCTGCAGCTAATGAAACCTACTTGATGATGTTTTTTTCCTAGTCCAAAATTTATGAAATTGGAATAATTATATTTAATTTCCTTATATGTTTTTACTTTTAATACTGCAATCTTTATTTTAGGATGTTTCTTGGTAGGGCTATGAAAAATCTGAACATCCGACTTCGACACCACATTGTCAAAATCGAAGTTCCAATAAAATGGAGTCAAAGTTGGAGTTCTCTTTTTTTTTTTTTTTTATGTATTTAAAGTTGGAGTCTGATTTGCTGTCTTGCTGCTTCCTCTCCAACTCCGACTTTGACTCCAATATTACCTCCAACTTTGACCTTCAATTTTAATAAAAATGGATATTATTTATATACTAATCAGGCATATATATTCATATAAAAAGTCTGAAACTTATATAGTTAAATTCAAGAATATAAATAAACTAATAATCAATGTGATAATTATTAAAGAATAATTTTAAGAATAATTCTATTTGATGGCATTTACATCACACATTATCTACGTGGCATAATTTGATTTGAAAGATAAATTTTAAAATCTAAATCTTAGGAATTAAATTATGCCATGAGATGGTGTGTGGTGTAAATGTCTTTAAACCGCACTACTATAATATTAATTGAAAAATAATCAATTATATGTACACACTACACATCATAGTATCACTATTATACATATTATATATATTAGGGTAGATGAAACTTGACTAGCTAATTATGACTCATGTACCATGCATAATATATATATTTATATTGTAAGACTATTAATTTATTATCTAGATTCTAATATAGTAGTATGTAGCTAGATTCTAATACACTATTTGGCTTGTATTGAGTGGTTGGTTGGGTTTCTTATTTGTAGTTTATTCAACTGTGAATAATGATTGGATGATGAGTATTGTCATTGGATCGAACATAATGGCTCGCGGTTGCTCTTAGTTGTTAGTTATTATTTGAGACCTTGGGTGTTAACTTGGGCCTTAGCTAGATGGTCGAATAATCATTTTATTGGTTTTAGGTTATTTGAAAGTTTAACTCTAACATGAAATTATGAATGATAGTATATCAAGAATAACTTAAAGGGTTTATTGTATATTTTTAATTTTTTAAGTTTTATTTTATTTTTCAAGTTTGCATAGCTCTTAGTTATATTTTTGGTTTTTCATATCTAAAATCTGTTAAAAAAAAAAAGAAAAGAAGAAGATCTATTATATGTAAAGTCTTGTTTAAAAATGGGCTAAATATAAAGCCAGAACAAAAGAGCCCCTCCGACTCTACTCCAATTCCAATTAGATAAGTCGGAGTCGGATATCTTAGATACTGACTTTGACTAAATCGATGCTCAACCCTATTTCTTGGGATCCCCCACACCCGTGCTACTTCAATTTTTAGTTTCATAAATCTAATTTGTCCATTACAAAAATAAGATGAACACTGATGTAGTTGCAGCCAAGGTTGAGTCAGGAAATAACTTGGTGCAAGAATACGAATATCCACTTGATGTAATCAAGCAAATTAGAGAAATTTGGTTCTTCATCTTAAATTTTATCGATCTCGATCATCATATATGTTAATGCAATATATACATTTAAGACGTACGTGGCTCTCTACTTAAGTAATGGACAGCTGTTTATTTAAGTAATAGACATATGAAACTACTTAAATGTACTTACTACATTATAAGATCGGTAGATGTCCTGAAATATCTAGAATTTCAGAATAAAAACTAGAAGAAAACACTAAAGAAATGGTATATTTTAACTGCATGGCCATCATTCTAACAGTTGCCTACAATGAAACTTCACAAAACTATAGTACTGACCGATAGGAACTTTCTACTGAAAAGAATCATATATATAATCTCGTCCTTTCAATTAGATGAAATAAAGCTGGTTTCGTTGAAGAAACTGCAGAGGGACTAACACTAGGAATATGGCGATGAAAATGAGAATAATCAAAATTATTCAATATAGCTGACCTTGAGTACGACCGACGCCAATATTCATTGCCTCAACTTTCTATAACTTGAATTCGGTGTGACATTCTTGCGACAATATGCGCGAACCCTTGCCCAAAGTACTCACCTTAAGTTTACATGCAACGTTCGTGTACATACTCCACGTCTTAATCGCACCAAATTTCACCTTCACAGGAACTTTCACATCTAGAGCTAAAGCGACCAATGCCTTCGATTTCTTTCCATTCATGGTCTTCCCAATCTCATAAGGCAACGCTGCATTTGCTCCTTGCAACAAAACTTTAATCCTCTTAGAACTGTTCTCTCCTTGGTACCATGTTGGAAACTCGCCCTTAGCAATCTTTTTGCCCTTGAAAGACAATGTGGCAACCCCCCCATGCTTGTAACTAATTCCCATGAATTGATTCGGATTCTTGACATCCATGGAGATTTCGTGCCTTGGCCCGGAATGTTTATGAGGTGAAGAATGTGTATTATTCTTAGCTAGGACGTGCGCAATGGAAAATATAGGAACTTTAGGACTAAACATGAAGTAGAAGACCACTAGGGCTAGCCCAATTAATACGGCAGCAACCAAGATGACAACAATTATCCACAAGCTGGAACAACATACTTTGTTCTTATTGTTTTTATCTGGAGTGCGGTGGCGTTCTGCGATAATGGCATTCTCAGGAGGTGGAATGCGATAAATTTGATTTTTAGGTATTTGAATCACATAAGTTTCAGAGCAGTGGGCTTGGAGAGATGATGAAGATGGCGGCGGCGGCGGTGGTGGTGGCAGTGGCGGAGGTGGACGTGGTGGCACTATAGGATCATCATCACTATCATCACCTCCAACAGGTGAAACCCGCCCCTCCATGGGTAAAGGGGAGGGGTGCACAAATGGTGTGGGCGGGTGGAAAGGGTATATAGCGGAGCAAAAATAATTGCATGCATGCTTATGGGATCAAGGAGATGGTTGCATGAGGGTTGGTTGGCAAATAGAGGAGGTGAAAGAAAGGGGAGGTTACACTTTACAGCTCGGAGAAAGGACAACGCATGTTTTGAGTGGGTGTAGGGTTGAGTACCGCTTTGAGGTCACATTGGTTTCCCACACACTATTTTTGGATCGTTTTACTTGGTCAATCTAGAGGTTACAAATTACACAGATGCACTTGTTTTGAGTTGGGTACGTAGGAGGGAAAATTACCTTATTTTGTAAGATTAATGATTATATTACCTACCTTTTTCCCCTTAAAAAATGTCTTTTCCGAAATCTATGTTCTAGAATTTACGCTATTCTGAAGGGAATTCCGACATTTATTCAGTCTTATGCGTATAAGCATGTCGTGCTCTAATAAATTCGAGTAATATTTCTTGGAAGTTGTAGCCGATGACATTGGTTGAAGTATCATAGATCAGGAATGTATTTAATTGAAGAGTAATGATAGGGTATACACTACAAGAAATTTAGTTTTTTGACTGTCTTTAAAAAAACTCCAATTTCGTCTTCAAATAATTTTAGAGATGAAAAGTTTTCATTTCCGTTCTGTCTTGAAAAGACCGTCTCAAAAAGTTTTGTATATGAAATTCAATTTTCATCTCAAAAAATTACTTTTAAAAATAAAATTTGGTAGAACCAATCGAAACTGTTCGAATGAAACTTTTTTTTTAGACGAACCAATCTCATCTCAAAACATTGTTCAAATGGAATTTCTCAATTCAAACCAACACGTCCATTTGAACAAATAAAAATTTTGATTCGAACTAATAACCATATTTGATCCTGTTCGAACGAATGGAATGTTCGAACCAATAAATTTTGTTTGAATGATTTTTTTTCGAATATAAATTATGTCTGTTCGAATAGACATTTTATTTTGTGAAATTGTCTGTTCAAATGGGGTTTTACATATTAATGTTGTTGGAAGAAATATTTTATTGTTTGAACGGTCGTTTAGACTGTATTTCTCGTTTGTCGTTCGAATGGGTTAGTTTTTATTCAAATAGGTCTGTTTTTGTTCGAATGGATTTATAAATGGTAATTTACCATTGGAATTGGTTATTTACCGTTTGAACGGTATTAATCATACATAACATAATTTAATTAATTAAAAATATCATACTAATATTATACAAATTGTAAATCAAACATCAATTGTTCAAATGTTAAGGATGATTTCACGCAACATCCTAAGCCCCTCAAATATCCAGAACATGATCCAAGAACTTAATAAAAGATCTGAGCATCGTTGATAGATTATGCATTAGATGGATTTACAGTAGTTTCCTTAAGAAATATCATCTTGTCCTACAAAAAAAAAACATTAAAGTTAGTATAAATAACAAAAATATTATTAGACAATGGAATTAAAGAAATTTAAACTTACATAATTTACCTCTGCTTCGGGACTATCCAAACATCATCACGATTTTATGTGCTTTAACATATAATTGGGTCAAATAATAATCAGCAGAACTTTATTCTTTCTGCAAAAGGAAAATCTATATTAGAACTTAAATATATAAAAAAAAGTGTATTATGTTAATATTTAACAAGTACTAGAATAATTTACTATTTTGTTAGACAAACAATGAAAATATCAAGAACACGCATGATAGTGTATCATTAAATTTGATTTATTTTCTTTGTTCAAAGTACTCCGTTGCTAAAAAAAAATATTATATCTATATGTTTAATACATCTATCATATACTATTAAAAAAATATAGCAACGAAATTATCTGATAAGCAGGATTTTCAAACATATAACAAACTTTCTTCTATTCGTTTGGTAGCATTGCTTGGAATGGATTTTGGCGTACTTCTATTCTAGTACTGAATTTCTTATAGTGTGTATGACATCGACTTTTATACCTCTAGAATGCATTGACATAAGTTCCTAATCGTTAATCAATTATCTCATCGGCTAAAATTAAGTTTTAACTCATCATTTCAAAAATTATAAACAATTAGTATAAATTCAAAATAATTTTAAAGTAACATGTTATATACTTATTTGCTTAACATGTAGCTTATTAAAGAGTAACGATTTTTTTATGTGGTCTTTCACATCTTGGAAAACTTTAGACCAAGAGAATGTAGCAATTGGTGCATACATGTGCGTAAGCATACTAACATAAGAAGCAAGCCACGCTGCCAAATCTCCGGAGCCACTGGTGTGATCTTCAAGAATATCAATTTTAATTTTACTCACTTTCTTTACTTTTTCTATGCAGACACCCATTTTAGTACCTCTACCTCGACGATGGCCTACAACAGTTATATATATAGTAATTAAAGCATGCATTTTAATTAAATTAAATTATTTTATAGATATTACTTAAATTGAGCATAAAATGTGGTATTTAATTTGAGAAAATACCTTATTCTAGGTCTGGTAATGTTGGCCCACTATTCATGGTAGGTGAAACACATAGGGAGTCGGTAATGGATGGGATGGCGCATGTGTTGCTTTGCGTTTGGGAGGCATATTTATTTGAAATTATAACAAATTATTATTCAAACAAATGTTACGGATATTTATAAGAATAATACTTACAAAAATTCCTGTTTGAAATTCATTCACTATCGATTTTGTTGGACCAGTCGCCCTCAACCTCACTAGACACTTCAGTTGATTCATCTTCTTCCAATATTTCACCCTCAATTACTTCAGGTTGAACATCTTCTCTATGCAATGGGACCATGTCATATTGACTTAGATCAACAAATAGATTGATGTCTGAATCGTTTTCTTAATATGTTTCTTCATTGGCTGGGCTATCAACTTTTTCATGTGGTTCGTCTGCCTCTGGAATGTAATCATATACATTTTTTTATGCAAACTTCTCCACTACCCTCCATAGGTTTCCATACTTCGAATCATCTAAATAAAAAATTTGATTCGCTTTCAAGCAAGAACTAAGGGATTGTCCTCATACCATGTGCAAGATGTGTTAACACTCACAATAACCATCGTTACACACTCTCAACTTAGGATTTGAGACATCTTACTAATTACATTTAAACAACCAGACCATATATCCCCCACGTACTTTAATGTTATAATATCTTCCACAATTCTGTAAAAGTCAATGTTATCATCCACATGGCTTACTTCGACTACGATCTCACAATTTTGAGTTTTTCTATATCGTTTTCTATCAGTTGTGTGAAATTTATATCCATGCACTAAATATTCTAAGTACTGGATGGCCTGCCTGAACGGATCACATGCAAGAACATACAGTTTTGGAAAGATTTCTTCTGAATTTTCATCATATTTCGATACAACCTACATTAATAAATATTATTATAGTTATTTCAAAGTCAGATAGAAAAAAGTAGAATGTAGTGGTATGAAGTTCGTATTATAAGATGGGGTTTTACAGTAATACCGTATATTCAAACCACGAGGCGAATTCCTCTTCGTGTGTCTTTTCTAATTCATTTACACTATTCATGTGAAGTAGTTGTATATATTCGCTGTGTATGTTTATATGAATGGTTAATTGGTATCAAGTTATGCTATATTATTATATATGAACTTAAAGATACTATTGATTTAGATGATTATCATTAATCTCAAGTAGTGGTCAATCTCTGCGCAATTATTCAAGACATATCATTGAACTCTTTTAAACACTGGACAATTATTCAAGACATAGGTCGTACCCCTCTTGTGCGTCTACGGGACGTACAGTCTGGAAAAATGCGATAAATGTCGATGAGACTCCCATCTCTCATCCACCTTTATAATTTCGGTCTAATCTTGTAAATCTAATATCAACCCCACGAAAATACATTGAACAAAAGATATGTCACTCATTATCAATATATGATTTTACAATCGAACCTTCTAGACGAGCTTTATTCCCCATAGATCGCTTAAGTTTTTTTAAAAATTGTTCAATAGGATACATTCATCTATACTAAACCAGGTCAGTGACTAAAGCCTCACGAGGTAGGTGCACAACCAAATGAACCATTACATCAAAAAATGAAGGCTGGTACAAACTCTCCAATTTGCACAATATCAATTCAATGTCAACTTCCATTTTTAACAATGAATCAACTTTCAACATTCTATTACAAATGTCTCTGAAAAATCTCCCTAACTCTGTGAGAGTTGTACAAGCATATTGAATAAGCTTTCCACGCACAACAACCAGCAACAAACACAGCAGAAATACATGATAGTGGTGAATTTTAAGACCAGTTATCTTCCAATCATGTGTTCGAACACATCTTGACATGTTTGAAGCATAGCCATCTGTGAATTTGATTGTCATGAACAAATCACAAAATTTTTTTCTCTCATCATTTGAAAGTGTATACCATCCAATAGGCATATAAGCTATCGACCAATTATCTTGCAAATGCAACTTCGGTATTATCTCCAACTCTTTTAAGTTTTTACGAGAGTTAGCTATATCTTTTGTCTTCCTTTCTATTGACATCAGAGTACCCAATATATTCTCATATATATTTTTCTCAATGTACATAACATTTAGATTGTGGCGCAGTATCAAGGTAAACTAGTATGGAAACTCAAAGAAAATACTTTTTTTTTGTCCAATTCAACTCTACTACTTGTCATTTTCTCTTTCGAACTCTTGTATCTTTTCCAAATCTATTTTCTGAAACATCTCCCAACTATACAATAATATCATTCCCAGACAACTTTGGTGGTGATAACCTGCACTCAATCCTTCCATCAAACATCACTCTATTAGAATGTCATCTATGATCATGTAGTAAATAATGATAATGTCCCATAAAACATAAATTTCCACCATTTGTCAACGACTAAGACTATGTATATTTATTGCAAACAGAACAAGTCATTTTACCTTTTATGCTCCATCCAAACAAGTTTTCATGTGTTGTGAAATCATTTATTGTCCACATCACTACAACATGCATCTTGAACTCCCACGACAAGACTGCATTAGGTGTACTGATACACTAATCCCACAACTCTTTCAACTTTGCAATCAATGATTACAGATATATATCTAATTCGTTTCCTGGTGACCTTAGCCCTGGTATCAGTAGAGTCATCATAAAATATGGATCTTTCATACACTTCCAAAGTGGCAAGTTATAAGGCATTAATATAACACGCCAAATACTATGACAAATGCTCATGTTGCCAAATGGATTAAAATCATCTATTACTAAACCAAGACGTACATTGTGAGATTCTTTGGCAAACCATGGATACTCAACGTTAAATTTTTTCCATTGTAAGAAATCTGTAGGATGCGAGAGGAAATTTTCATTGTGGACTCTTTCTTTGTGATGCCAACACATATCTTTGGCAGTCAGCCAAGATGTAAACAATTTTTAAAATTGAGGAATCAACAGAAAATGTCTTAACAATTTTTGGGGTACATTACGTTTATTGAATATCCATTTTGACTCATGAAACACTAGATATGAGTCAAATTCTGTATATTACTTACAGAAGATAACGCAATTATTTTTACAAGCGTGGATGATATTATAATCAAATCCTAACTCTCGCTTCAATTGCTTCGTTTCATAAAAATTATGAAGTACTACGTTATCCTAAGAAAGAGCCTCTTTAAATAATTCTAACAACATGTCAATGGCCTTGACAGAAATACAACAAATAAACTTAATATGCAGCAACCTTATCATGAAAGATAACTTGTTATGACAAGTGCACCCTTCATATAACTCTCTTTTTACATCCTCCCACAGTTTTCCAAAGTTTCTATTTCCTTCAAATGATTGTGCAGACGTTCATTCTCCATCCCTCATCCCAAAAATTCTTGCACCCAGATCGCCTAACATCTTAGTCATATACTCTCTATTATCATCACTGTTATCAGGAGCATCCACATTAATGTTGTCTATATCGATGTAGTTACCCTCCTTCATTTGATTGGATTGACTACTAAATCTAACTCCTTTGAGAAATGGTTTTCCATGTAAGACTCAATGTGAGTATTTAGGATCGATTACATTTACAAATAAATGATCCTCCGCTACCACTGAATTATAAGAATTAAGATTTTTGCACTTCTTACATTGGCATCTTATAAATTCTTGACTGTCAACGCTCATGCGAGCAAACTCTATAAAAAAAACTTCACCCCTTGTGCATACTCCTTACAGTCTCGTCCAAGTTTATCTCCTAACAATATTCAACTTTTATCCATTGTATTTCCATTACTCATCGGATGTCTATAAAAAACATTCAATTTATGGGATAAATACTATCAAGAGTATATTCATACTTGTTTACTATTTATTTTTTAAGGTAATTGATCATATCTCATTCGAGAGATTATCATTTATATTGCATATATACTCAGTCCAAAACTCTAATGTTTATAAAACTTTCAGCAGCATTTTCCTAAAATTCTCCAAATATGCTAGTTACGATAAGTCGTCGACCCTATTCATAGGCCGAGAAACTTACAGACCACATATCCGAAGAATGTAAGGAAACACTGAACCAAAATTTTAATTGATTAATACAAGAGTTTAAACTGAATATATCTATCATATAGATGATATTCCCAAACTATCTACTTTGGCCAATTTAAGAGTTCTACACAAACATTCTTTAAAAGAATAGTTGGCCACAACTCTCGAATGCGTCTAAGGTTCAACTACATATAAAAATAACCTTGAAATCCAAAACTGTCCAATTCCTACAATTATTAAATTTGAAATCAAATCACATTTCAAATCACAAATGCATTGCAAAATTACATTACAAGTCACCAATATTATTATTATTTTAAAAGTATTAATTATAAATTTAAGTATTAATAATTCATATGTTATATTATATTTTAAGTATTAATTTTAATTTGAGTTTTAATTTAAGTGCAAAATATTTTTTTAATTATATATTATATTTTTTTAATTAAATATTTTATCAATATTTAATTATTAATTTAAGTATTAATAATTCCTATGTTATATTATATTTTTAATTTAAGTGCAGAATATTTTTTAATTATACATTATAGTTTTTTAATTAAATATTTTATAAGTACTAATTATTAATTTTAGTATTAATAATTCCTATGTTTGTTATATTTTAAATATTAATTTTCATTTAAGTTTAATAATACTTATACTATTTATATTTTAAGTATTATTTTTAAATATCATATTAGTCTGTTTGAACAGGATTATGTTCAAACAAGATTCTTTTCAGATAGGATTCTATTTGAATGAAAAAGTATAGTGTTCGAATGAGACAAGTCCAGATTCCAGACACAAAACAGAGACATTACACTTTCTTGTGAAAACACAATTTTTACAAACACAATCTCATAAGATGCATATTGGTGTTGGATAAATTTTAAATGGGATTGCACAAGCACAAATATACAAAAAATCTAAACATAATTAATTAAAAACCATAAATTATCAAAAGTCTAAAAATTAGAAATATTACCTCAAATGTTTGTAATCCAAACAAAATATGAATACACAATACCTACATAAGCATAAAACATATTATGAGAAAACCTTAAATTAAATTCAATAAACTAACATTAATGAAACTTGAAATACTAAAAAAAAAAGCAAAAAAATAACTTATACCTCTTATAAACCTCTCCTCTCTCTCAAGAATCCCTTCTCCCTCAGGCCTCGTTTGTTTTTGGAGATGAGATGAGATAAGTTGAGATTAAAATTAAAAAGTAAAATAAAGTATTATTAGAATATATTTTTTAATATTATGTTTGTTTTGAAATTTAAAAAAGTTGAATTGTTTATTTTATATTGGAAGTTGAGAAAGTTGTAATGATTAGGTGAGATAAGATGAGATGAATTTGAAAAAAATGAATTATTTATTTTATTTTGTATTGAAATTTGAAAAAGCGTAATGATGAAATTGAGATGAGATGAGATGTTTTCTGAAAACAAATGAGGCCTAAGACTGTGTGACCCCCGTATTTTAGTGTATTTTAATTGAAGGGGTATTTTAATTAATTTAAATATTGGTTCTCTTATTTTAAAATTTATCAGATTTTTCGTTGATTTATTTTTATAATTTTTAAGTTGTGAAATTTATTTTGATATGGTGTTTTTATATTAATTATTGTTTTGCATTTAAATTACTCTTACTTTAAATTAGTTTAATGTTGAAATTTAAAATTATTTTATTTTTGGATTTACTATTTTATTTTATTTAGTTACTGCGTTTTTAATTTAAGTTATCGTTTTAAATCATTTTTGTTGGATCAATTTTGTGACACAAGTTGTGAGGACTGGACCTCATTTCTTTTTCTCACTTTTTCTTTTCTTTCTTTCTTTTCCCCTACGTTTCCTCCTTCCTCCCGCACACACATCCCTCTTCCTCTCTCTCGTCTAACTTTTCATCTGCCTGTAGCGCCACCGTCCACCATCCGTGTCAGCCACTGCCTCTCTAATTCTCTTCCCCTCCAACCGGCGACCTCACCCATCCAATTTCAACTCCTATCGTGCCACTGTTAACCTCGACACACGGCTTCAAGCTGCAGCCTTCTTTGCCTTCCAGTGCCACCATCGGCCACCATATTTTCACCACAACATCAGCGGCCTCTCAGCTACCTAACCCACCCATCCTCAGCCCCGGTTCACCACCGATGAAGCTTCTCCATTGTGATTTTAGATTTTGGTATTTTGGCTTTCAAACGCCTCCCTCGCTGCCACCCACGGCCAAAGACCACCACCATTAGTTTCACTAACACCCATAAGCCATTCCCTAGTAATCTTAAGTCTTCGTTTGACCCTATTCAAAATCTACCATTTTGAGACCCACGGCCATAGTGCATTTTGTACTGTTCCATTGCTGTGCCTCCAATTCTAGCATCTACATGATCATTCGAAAATTATATTATAGCACTGTAAGTATTTTTTCAAAGAATTTTTTAGATTTAAATGTATTTTACACTAACTCATATTTACTTTGAATTTGTTGGTTGTGACGGACTGAATTCGAGGAGTAAGGGGGTTGGTTGGATTGGAGGATGGAGTTGTGTGATTGGATTTTGCAGGGATTTGTTGGCTGTTGGATGTTTGTGTCATGTCTTGTACATTGCATAATTGCACGCATGTTCATGTTTTTAAATGAAAACTGAGTTTTCGCATTATTGCATACATGTTCATATGTTTATTTGAAAACTGAGCTTTCATGTGAGAGATGATTTTGAGTATGTTGTGAAATGTTTAGATTGATCGTTTTGAGAGAAAGGAAAAGAGACTGTACGGATGGTGGAAAGTAGGGATGGTGGTATAATCCTGCGTATAATTCCCGCCTACGGTGCACGCAATAGGGATGGTGGTATAGTCTTGCATGTAATTCCCACCTATGGTGCATGCGGTAGGGATAGTGGTAGAGTCCCAACTATGATTCCAGCCTACGGTGCATGAGGTAGAGATGGTGGTAAGCAAGGATGGTTAGAGTCTTGCCTACAGTGTCCAATAAATGATTTTATGTGAATCATTTTCTGAAAAAATGATGGATTATTGTTTTTGGTCATTTTCACTGAAAATAGTGGGAAATGTTTTAATGGAATATTTTGGGTCAAAATGGGATTTTGGCGTGCATTAAAAAATATTCATTTTTGAAAAAAATAATGTTTTGGGCCAAATGCATTTTTCATCATATGCATATATAATTATTGGTTGCATTAATGTAACTTTGTCTCGTGGGTTGCTTGGATTATTACTTACCTGCAGTATCGTTTTATGGTATCGTAGATCTTGATGCAGATGAGGACGAAGAGCCTGTGGGATCGGCTCTGCGGAAGGAGTGACATGTGGTCACTTTTTGGTTTATGAAAATTGTTTCCTTTTTTGTCTATGTATTTGGCTTTTTACTTTATTTCATAGATAATTGTATAATTTTCAGTAATACTTTTATGTTAATAATCTTGTATTTAAAAGTTCTAGTACTTAATTGACTTCTTTAATTTATTCCCTGCATTTTTGTTGTGCACTTTTTGTATGTTGCACACACTTGAGCACTTATCATTGGGATGCATGACCCGTATTTTCATCATCCCGACATCATAATTCTCGTGTTTCCGTACGTGAGAGTCGGGGCGTCACAGAGGTATCAGAGCAGTTCGACTCTGGTAAAACCACATGTCCCGTTGGTGCAGTACTAGAAAATTTTAAAGTTGTGATTTGAAATTATGTTATTTTATTTATGGAATTTATTTTATCTTATTTTATTTTGTTTTATTTTTGTCCTGAATTGAAAAATGGGTTAAAGGATAAGCTATGGCAGGAAGATAGTACGACCAAGAATGTCATTGTTAGGTATAAATATTTAATGTATGAGGCTTAAACTTTTATCGACTTGGTTTGCTTTTTTAATATCGTGGCTTGAAAGGAACGACATGGTCTGGGTGATCTATTTGGGGAACAAGATGAATGAGGTTTTAGATTTCGTAGAGATATGACATAAGGCTTTAGGATAAGAGGTTGTAAGTTCAACAAACTTTGAGGATAGATTTAAGAGAATTTCACCAAAGGTTTAAGGTTTTGCAGACTTTAGGAAATGATTCTTTTATAATTTAATGTTTTAGATTTTGAAAGCTTCAGGAGTCTATTGTTTTATTATTGGATATAAGTTCATCGATTTTACAGATTTCAGAGAGTGATTCTAATATGGTTTAAGGTTCTAGAATTTCATATTTGATGGATTGATTTGTAATAAGATTTGAGTTTTTAATTCTGCAGGCTTGGTGTGCTAGCTTAATTTATTTTGAAGGCTGTTAGTCTGTGATTATTAAAATGGGGTTGATCAGAGTTGAGTTATTGATATAGGAATTTTCAAGGAGAATATTTTTTTGGAGATTGAAGATATTGATTTAGTTAGTGTATTTCTCTGAGGATTGAAGATTTTGCTCGAATTCGGAAAAATAATTGTTATTAGTTTGAAGTTATAGTAGCAGATTTTAGGATTGATCCATATCAAGTTTAAGGATAATAAATGGTGCGGATTTAGGAGATAATTCTTATTGATTTTGTGGATTCAGTCCGAATGATGGAAATGGTAGGAATGGATCTCTTGTACGTTGGAGGAATTTTGGTTTGATTAAGGATGATGGAAAAGCTTATTGATGGTTAACTTTGGAAGTGGCTAATAGGGTATCAACTTGTAGAATACAATGAAAGTTTGGAAGATAAGGCATAAGAGTTGATTGAGGTTAGCAGTTTATTGTGTGAAAATATTAATAGGATACCAACTTGTAGAGTGTTGTAGTAACGTTTTGTGGCAATGGAGATTTTGGATTACATGACCACCCTGGAGTACTAGACGAGAGGTGCCATTGGGAGATTAATGCGAGTATGATGGAATCGCCAATGGGAGTAGACTTGAGAGAGCATTACTCATGCCTGTTTGTGAGTTTTTGATGGTATGATTTTTTTAAGCGTGTTCTGGATTGTATCTTGTAACTGCCTTAGAGTTGATGTTTGACCTTGCAAATTTCGAGAACGAAATTTTATTTAAAAGGGGGAAGATGAGACACCCCATATTTTAGTATATTTTAATTGAATAGATATTTTAATTAATTTAAATATTATCATCTTATTTTAAAATTTATCAGATTTCTCGTTGGTTTATTTTTATGATTTTTAAGTTGTGAAATTTATTTTGATATGCTTTTTTTTATATTAATTACTGTTTTGCATTTAAATTAGTCTTTACTTTAAATTAGTTTAATGTTGGAATTTAAAATTATTTTATTGTTGGATTTACTATTTTATTTTATTTAGTTACTGCATTTTTAATTTAAGTTATCGTTTTAAAATCATTTTCATTGGATCAATTTTGTGACACAAGTTGTGAGGGCTGGACCTTATTTCTTTCCCTCACTTTTTCTTTCCCTCACTTTTTCTTTTTCATATTTTCTTTTTTCCCTTTTTTTTTCTTTCTTTCTTTTCCCCTGCATTTCCTCCTTCCTCCAGCGCGCATGTCCCTCTTCCTCTCTCTCGTCTGATTTTTCGTCTGCCTGTAGAGTCATCGTGCACCGTCTGTGTCAACCACCGCCCCTTTCCTTCTCTTCCCCTCTGGCCGACGACCTCACCCATCCAATTTCAACTCTTCTCGCGCCACTGTTAACCCCCACGCACGGCTTCAAGCCACGGCCTTCTTTGCGTTCCACGCCTCTGTCTCACCACCATCGGCCATCATATTTTCACCACAACACCGGAGACCTCCCAGCTATCTAACCCGCCCATCCTCAACCCCGATCCACCACCGATGAAGCTTCCTCATCGTGATTTTCGATTTGGGTATTTTGGCTTCCAAACGCCTCCCTCGCGTGCCACCCACAGCCAAAGACCACCACCATTAGCTTCACCAACACCCATAAGCTCTTCTCTAGTAATCTTAAGTCTTCGTTTGATCCTATTCAAAATCTACCATTTTGAGACCTACGACCATAGTACATTTTGCACTGTTCCGTTGCTGTGCCGCCACTTCTAACATTTCCGTGATCCTTCGAAAATTATATTATTGCATTGTAAGTATTTTCTCAAAGAGCTTTTGAAATTTAAATATATTTTTACACTAACTCATATTTACTGTGAACTAGTTGGTTGTGCCGGACTGAGTCCAAGGAGTAAGGGGATCGGTTGGATTGGAGGATGGAGTTGTGTGATTGGATTATGTGAGGCTTTGTTGGCTATTGGATGTTTGTGTCGTGTCTTGTACATTGCATAATTGCACACATGTTCATGTTTGTAAATAAAAACTGGGTTTTCGCATAATTGCATACATGTTCATGTGTTTATTTGAAAACTGAATTTTCGTGTGAGAGATGATTTTGAGTATGTTTTGAAATGTTTGGATTGATCGTTTTCAGAGAAAGGAAAAGAGACTGTAGGGATGGTGGTAAGTAAAGATGGTGGTATAATATCACTTGTGATTCTCGTCTACGGTGCATGCGGTAGGGATGGTGGTAAGTAAGGATGGTGGTATAGTTCCGCCTGTGATTCCCGCCTACGGTGTATGCGGTAGGGATGGTGGTTGAGTCCCATCTGTGATTCTCACCTACAGTGCTTTAATAGGTACCCGTTGTGTGTAAAGGAATTATAGGAATGGTGGTATAGTCCCGCCTATGATTCCCATTTACAGTATCCGATAAATAATTTTATGTGAATCATTTTCTGAAAAAATAATGGATTATTATTTTTGGTCATTTACAGGGAAAATGGTAGGAAATGTTTTAATGGAATATTTCCGATCAGAATGGGATTTTGCGTGCGTTGAAAAATATTCATTTTTAAAAAAAATGATGTTTTGGGCCTAATTCATTTTTCTTCATATGCATACATAATTGTTAGTTGTATTAACGCATTTTTACCTCGTGGGTTGTTTAGATCATTATTTACCTGCGGTACCATTTTATGGTATCGTAGATCCTGATACAGATGAGGACGAAGAGCCTGTGGGATCGGCTTCGAGAAAGGAATGACATGTGGTCGCTTTTTGGATTATGAGAATTGTTTATCTTTTTGTCTATGTATTTGACTTTTTACTTTATTTCACGGATAACTGTATAATTTTCAGTAATACTTTTATATTGATAGTCTTGTATTTAAAAATTTCGGTACTTAGTTGACTTATTTAATTTATTCGCTACATTTTTGTTATGAACTTTTTGCATATTATACACACTTGAGCACTTATCATTGGGATGCATGACCCGTGTTGTCATCATTCTGACGTCACGATTCTCGTATTTTCTTACGTGGGAGTCGGGGTGTCACAGACTGTTCCTCTCTCTCTCCACAACACTTTCTCTCACACACAAAATCGCCCAACCGTGCTTTGCCTCCAAAGGAATCCAAGTTTATTGTGAAAATGAACTGAAGGTTGAGGTATTTGAATATGTGAATTACCTTTCAAACTTAAAATTTACACATTCGAACATGAAAATTTTAAAAATGCCCCAAATTCTGCCGCGATTTAATTCACGTTCAAATGGATAATATTGTTGTTCAAACTAACAAATCAGAATATTCCTTGACATATTCTTCAAATATAGAAAAGATCAGAGGGTATTTTCGTAACACAATTCCACTAGTGTGTTTGAATGAGTCATTTTCACATTCGAATAAGTGAATTTTTAGAGTATTTGGCGCGAAATTTCCCTCCAAACACATTCTACGAGATAAATCCGTTTGAATAGGACGTTATTCGATTCGAATTAATAATAGTATTATTATACTTATAAGAAATTTCCTATAATTTTAATAATCTATTATATAAAATATTTTAATATTATATAGTATATAATACATATATATACACTATAGCAACTGTGTTATATTATAATTGATAATATATAATATACTTTTGGTCTACTATATATAGTAATTATTTATATAAGGTACTTATTAATATATAGTACTATTTATATAATTAATAAGTACTATATATAACTTATCAATATATATTAATTAGATTAATTTGTATAGTACTTATCATAACTTATAATAGTAATGTATATCTATAGTTAGTGTTATAATATTATATAACGTATATGAGTATAATTATCATAACTTATATGTAGTAGCTATATAATTAAGTGTTTATAATATATACTAAGTACTTAGTATGTTACAGGTAATAGAATAAGTATATTACAAATAATATACCAAGTATATTAAATAAAAGTATTATAATACTATTATTATTATATATTAGTATTATTATATTTGGAACTTTGTAATATTAGTATTATTATATATTACTATTAGTAATATAATTAGAAATATATTGGTACAATAACCATTCGAACTAATTTCATGTCGGTTCGAACAATATTTATTATTATAATAACAATTCGAACGGATATTTTTCTTATTCGAACGAGACGCCACAATCATCATATACTCAGTTCGAATATAATATCCCAAATCACTCCAGTTCGAATCAGCAACCATCGAAAGCAACCATTTCGCCCCTTGTCTCCGCTGCGAAATCCTCCACTCAACTGTCGTAGCAAGTTCAAATTTGAACTTCTAAGAGGTATGAATCAAGTCTCTACATCTATTGTTTCATTTTATGTTGGAATGGTTGTGCTTAGTGGGGCTATGGATTTCAAATCCGAAATTTTCATTTTGGTGTTTTCCTTATATATAACACCAAAATAATCAATAGAAATGATTGAGCTTCACTCCTTAATCATTTCTACCGATTAAAACAAAGGATAACATCTAGATTGAATTTTTTTCGTTCGAGGCTGAGCCGACTCAGCCATGGCTGTTTGGCAAGTTCTTGTTCGAACGCACTCTAGTCCATTCAAACTCTCAGTTGCCAAATAGATATATTTCGGTTCGAAAAAAATAAATTCATTCGAATGAACAGAACAGTCCGTTTGAATAGATTTTCCTAGTTTGAACTATGAAGTTAAGTTATAATGGTTATTTCGAACAGAATATGTTTCATTCGAATTAATTATTTCAATTTAGTTTAATATAATATAATTTTTCAATAATATAACTTAAATATTATGGTTAATTATATTTTTACTTTCTTTGTGGTTAAACAACATACTAATGACATTCCGTGGAAGAAAACATGCGAGAAATCAGACCGGCCAAAGTAGTGGAGCAGCTCATGCTTAGGAGACTAGGCCTCTACTTGTTTAACGGGAGATCATTTTGGATGACTTTTGTGATCTTTTATGCGAGGGATGGAGCATACAATCCATCATCACTAAGCGGGGATGGACATTAATCTGTTAGCAGTGGGGGACTGCAAATCCAAAGATGGTCAGTGAGTTTTACCGTGCCATGAGAGTGGATAACGCTGATGCTCTGTTCTACACCTTAGAGGTCAGGAGTGAGTATTACTTTCTTCCCCCACATTGTTGCTGAGCTTTTTGATATCTCGCGCATGGGCGACGCATACTTGCAGAGGCTACACCGGGACCAACGGCTGCATCATTTGATTCCGACACACCGGCTGTATCCTTAATGCTAGCGTTGAATGTAGAGCTAGATGCTAGTAGGATGGGGATCTACCTGATGATGGTCTCAAAGATGATCAGGTCTATCAGCTAGTGCGAGACCCTTTACCTCCTCAATATGATGGGAGTTAGGTGATCCAACAGGCCGATTGTATAGTATTTTTAATATTGATCCAAAAAAACACAAGACTGATTTCAGAATTGATTGAGCCAGATTTTTATTGCGGATAGCACGGGGGGACCCCATTGATCTGGTATTGTATTTCTTCTTCCGCATTCGATCGAAGTCATGCTATTCCTGTGGAGGTAATCTATCATTTGCACTGCTGATATCTAACCTCCTTCTCTGATCGGGGGTTACAGTTTGTGTCTGAGCGGAGGTTGCCACAGATGGGGCTCCTTAATAAGATCACATTCAGCAAGAGCAATGGGTACTTGGGGAAGACTGCACCAAAACAGCCTAGTGGCATAGCGACCGATCCAACTTCTAGTAGTACTGCTGCTATTGAGAGACAACCTCCTGGGGCTACTTTGGATTAGGTACAAACTTTGTTTGTATAGTTTGTTAAGCCCATCATAGAGAAGTTTAGGGATCTGGATGAACGCATTAAAATATTATAAGAAGATGTTGATCTACTGAGCAAATAGATCGTTTTAGTTATTATTTTACTTTTTATGTTGTATTGAACATTATATATTTGAAATGTAATTAATGTATGGTTTTTAATTCGTCCCTAACAAATTTCATCCCTAAAAGTCAAATCTCTTGTAGTGATAAGTCTTAAATATGTACAAATTTTCTGCAAGCCTTTTATAAAACAATAGCCCCACCAAGAAAAGTGAGTTTTTCACATTTTTTTTACAGTGAGACTCACTTTTATATATAGATAGATAGATATATCATATCTATCATTATTGTTTATTGAAAAGGTTTTGGAAGACAACAAAAATTAATTTACGGGTTAAATAATATTATCTTCATAAGGGACTTGGATGGAAGGGAATGAAGTGACTACGTCGTAGCAAAAATCACATCATTATTCCCATATTCAACAAGCAAGCATATTCCTTTTGTGGCTAAATAATTTGAGCATTCTTAGCTTTCCCCTCGAGAAGATGTATGTATCCCAAAAATTAACTAGCTATAAAGTTACAACAAGCATTAATTCTTGATTTAGGTCATAATATGTAAGGATTGTGGAGAAGGAAATACACTTCGATTTTCTAACATGTAGGGGTGTGCAAACGGGCCGGATTCTTTTTTGATCCGGTTCAAAATCTGAAAATTCAAGTGAATTCGGGTGATTATCCGTCTAGATTGAACTGGAGCAGGTAAGATAAAACCGGATCCGATCTAGATCTGATTACAGATCTTGTTATTTAACCGGTTATCCATAGGTTTAATATATATATATCGTTTTAGTTGCAAATTAGGTCATGAATCATGATCCAAGCCGTACAAAAGAAAAATATCTTCCTCAGTTGTTCCTTAAACCTTCGCAGTCCACACACTAACTTATATACAAATTAAAAGTTAAAACCGCTTTGTTGATTTTTGTGTGAGTAAAGACCGTAGCAAGTTCTCTTTCTCCATCTTCATGCCTGTGTTTTTTTCTCTCTCCTAGAATGGCTTCGAGAAACACAAGTTGTTCTTCGAGTTTTGATCTAGGTTCCATGGACGAGGTCAAGAAGATATTCAACAAGTTCATAATGTGGACAGGAAGATCTCATCCAACGAGCTCAAATACATTCTCCATGCACTCGGGTCGAGAACCTCGTCAGACGAGGTCAAGCGCATAATGTCCGAGGTCGACAAGGATGGCAACGGCTTCATCAACCTCAAAGAGTTCGCAGACTTCATCTGACGACTCCCAGGGTTCCACCAAAGAGCTCCGCGACTCGTTTGACACGTCCGACTCTAGTGAGCTCCATGTAGTGCTGAAATGTCTTGCCGAGAAGTGCACGTTAGTAGAATGTTCCAAGATGAACAGCGCCGTCGACACCGATGGAGATGCCCATGTGAATTATACTATGGATATCTGCCCTTTCTGAGGTTAGGGATTTAGGAATTGAATGTTTGCCGAGGAAAAGTCATTTTTTGGGTATTTGGTTATGGATTGTTGAATCCAATTCCTTCAGAAGTTTTGAAAAATTGAATGCTTGTCTATTGAAACTAAAAAATTCAGGAAATTTTGACTTTTTAAGAATTATGGTAATTTTACTGCTATTCTCTTATGACTGAAATTGTAAGAGCAATTTCTTGTCTTTTTTTAAACGTGAACTTATTTCTGAAATATTTTCAGAGGAGAGAAATAGGAGTAAAAAGTGTTCTAAGATTTTTTTTTAAAAAAAAATCAAAAAGTTAAAAAATGTGGATACCTGATAACAAACGGAATATTTGGGCCCAAATCCGGATATCCTTATGGATTTTGACCGGATTTACTTTAGTGAGTATTCGTCCGTTTTTAAATATTGAGATCCGGATGCACAATTTTATTAATATAAATTATTTCATTTAATCTTATTTTATATATATAACCAAACGAGAACTTAGTGCCTTGAGTCCTTTAGTATAGATCGATCGTGTTGATTGGGAGCAGTGGAGTGCAAATTCTAATTAAGCACATGCTAAGATCATGTGCATGAGTCTCGTGTGCCAACCTATCAGTGAGTTATATGGAGTGATGCGTATGAGTGATCTTAGGACACCAAAAAGTAATTAATAATATATTAAGCAACTTTCAAGAAAAATAATAAGAAAAATGATAGTATGTCTGGTGAATTTATCTCTTTATTTTGATTATTTATGTATTTATTTATTTAATTTTTTTTGCTTAATAGTTAAGGATGTAACTTTTAATGTATTTGTGTATTTTTTTTTAAATATTTAAAGATGTTTAAAAAATGTGAAAAAGAAAAGAGAAAAAAATCAAAATGTGTAATTTATACTAGTGGGCACACCCAACGATTAAAACTAGGCGGCACACTAGCAGCACCCAGATAATAATAAAAACAAAAATAATTCTACTTAACATCTCATACATCACACCATATTTTTTTTTTCTTTTTCTTATAACAAGTTTGTAGTGTATGAATAATGAATAAAACAACTCAATCAGTTTAATAAAAATAAAATAATTTAATTTAGAATATATAAGATATGTGACGTGGGATGGTGATTAGCTTAACCCAAACAACAATATGGACATGACTCGTGAAGGAGGGGAGAGCTTGCTTTCAAAATTTTATTGAGATACGTACATGAGAGTTGAGAGAATAGTGTGACATTTTATAAGTCAGATTTTGGATTGACAGTTGCAAACAGCTTTCATACTTCCAGATTTTCTAGATAAGGTAACTCTCTAGTCAATAAATAAATGCAAAAAAATAAATAAATAAAGAAAAAAGAGATAAATGATAATAACATGATGCGTTATAAATATTAATGGGTGTCTTCAATTCTGACACTTTTTTTCCTTTAAAATAAAAAATAAAACGCTTCATAAATATAGAAAAATGATCAATATGGAACATGTTACATTTCTCGATTAATTATTAAAGCAGCATGAAAAAAAATCCATAATTTTCTTCAAATTCTCCATCATGCATTTAAAATCTCATAGTAATATAATTATATTGCATTTTTAATTCTCTTCTCGACATATATTTTGTTCTCTCCTCCAACATATTGCTTCCTTGTACGTAAAACATGTGTCATCTGCTGCGATTAGATTTACAACTTTTTATAAAGTGAGAGTGCACATTTTTTATGATTAAGTAAAAATCATTAAATTTATATCTTAAATGCTATTTTGTTCTAAAATCCTATAAAAGCAAACATGTAAACAAAAGTAATACCCATTCAATTGGCATGGACATTTTCCAACGATAATTTGTTTAAGAAAAATGTTAGTAGACTCCTTCATATATTTTAATTTTTTAATTTTTTATTTAATAATTAAGAACTTGATTATTAATAAAATTATATATATTTATTTTTTTAATAATTAAAAAAAAAAAAAAAAAAGAGCAGTCCGCTAGCACCATCCTTTATGATAAATAATGACAGGTCCGCTGGCACCATCTTTTATCTAAAGAGCGTTGCTACTCTATTGCCTGAGTACGGTAGAGTAACATCTAAAAATTCTACTCAACTTCTTACTATTCACACCACACTCCATCTTTTTTTTTTAAATTTTTTTTTAACTTTTTTTATCAAATATATTTTTATATGAATAGTGAATAAAAAATTATAAATAGTTTAAAAAAAATAAATTCAAAAAAAAATTTAAAAAAATATTAAAAAATATTAAAAATATTAAAAATAAATAAAAAATTTAAATTTATTTAATCGCTAAAAAAGAATTATCAAGCGGTACAGGTAGGATAGCTTTTTCCTTGTCTAAAAGTAGAAGAAAGAGCATGCATGTACAATCATTAGATTCAAGATTGTCTGCCTATAATGTCCTCCATTAAAAAAAGTCGTACATAACAGCTAAGGTCTTAATGTGCTTACCATGTGCTAAAATTTTAAAAATGAGTAATTCCATTAATCATAAAAAAAGAAGAAGCAATATGTTCAATTTAAAAATACGAGAAATAATTTGACCCTTAAAGCCCAATATTTTAATCTATAATTCGAGATGTAAAGTATAATCTATATTAAATTGTAATAAAAATAAATATCCTCATTTTGTTTTTTCTTTTTTTCTAAAGAAAAGGGACCTTTTGTGGTATCAATAGAATATGCTATTTCTCCCTGAAAAGTGAAAACTAAAAAGTAGCGGAAATGTAATAAAGTAGATGCTGCCAAAATAATTAAAGCTTTTATTTTTTTATTTTTTTCTTTTTTGGACAGTAGTGTTGTGTACGAACTACAGTCTCACAGATAAGACTTGATCTGTACCCCCACCCACTACCAAATGTCAGTGTCAATCTGGTAATTTCCTCACAAATCGGGCGACTGTAGGGATAAGTTTCGCCACATCACCAATAGAACCCGATTTCGAGTTCTGTTGCTGAACAAACGATGTCGTCTGCATTACATGACACCAATCGAATTCCCCCACCACCCAAACCCTCTTGGTATATAACATTGTACATAGCCAACGAAGCTTCACACGTCCAAATCATTCCCTATTCAGATGGCTCTCAAGACTCTCATCTTCTTCTTCCTTTTCCTGTCTCTCTTCTTCACCCCCATCGTTCGATCTTCCGTAAGATTATACCATTTCCCTTTCATTTCTTTTTTGTTTTTCTGGTTTTAATTTGTTTTATCTTTTAGCATTGCCGGAATTCTCACCGATCAATCGTTGGTTTTACAGGAGGATGACTGCGTTTACACGGTCTACATTCGGACGGGATCGGTCATAAAGGGCGGGACGGACTCGATCATCAGCGTCCGCCTGTACGACAAGTACGGATACTATATTGGGATCAAGAACCTGGAGGCCTGGGGCGGACTGATGGAGCCTGGACACAACTACTTCGAGAGAGGCAATCTGGACATCTTCAGCGGGAGGGCGCCGTGCCTACCCGCGCCGATCTGCGCGATCAACCTGACTTCCGATGGGTCGGGTCCTAACCATGGATGGTACGTCAACTACTTCGAGGTGTCGTCGACGGGGGCCCACATCAAGTGCAAGCAGCAGCAGTTCACGGTGGAGCAGTGGCTGGCTCTCGATACATCGCCGTACGAGCTCACCGCCATCAGGAATTACTGCCCCTCCGTAAACGACAAGCCTCGCGGTTCCCTCAAGTCTACCATGTAACCAATCAGTAAGGGAACCTGTGTCGTTTTGGTCCGTCCCTTTATTGTTATTTTTGTTTGCTAAATAAATATCTGAGCTTTTTTTCCCTAATCTGTGTGGGGGTCGGATCCAAGTGTCGGTGGGGATGTATTTATTGCAATATTAGAGTTTGTCGTGACTGTCTTAAATTAACGGGTATGGTTTGGTTGTTTAATGTGAATGTGATCTATTGATTAAATAAAGGGCCAAACTGATTAATATGAGAATTAATTTAGAGAGAGTGTTCTATTTTTTATTGTATATTAATTTTTAAATATCGTTCTGTCCTCCAAAATTACAAACAAATTCTTCGTAAAGTAGATAGGTTGAACTATACAGAAACAGTCAAAAGAATGATCTATTTGAGTTCTTGTCATTGAAAAAGACATTTCACCAAAAGCTTCAAGCTTTTCTCAGTTCCTCTCAAAATCAAGGCCGCATTCTTTATTTTCCCTTTCCCATTGATTCGGCACGTATTTGTGTCATTGTTACACCACCTTCCCCCATGACCATATATATATGGAGCCTCTCATTTTGATATTCTGGGCCTCTTTGTTCTTGTTCCATTAATTGGTTCAGCTTTCTCTTCTCTATTTCTGATCCTCTGTATAGGAGAAGGAAGGTGACAACCGATCGAGTCAGCTCCATTAAACTTGATGCCTTGCACGTCTTTAATAATCAAAGATCACCACGTTGTTTCTTGAGCTGTTCCCGGGCCTCTAACAAACCTTGCCTCACCTCCTCGTCTCCCGGTGTTTCCTTCAACATTACCTCGTAGTCTTGAATCGAAGCTTCCCATTTTTCCAACTGTAAATCACACCCGACCATATTTGTCACAGAAAGGAATCACGCAGTAGAAGAACATGATTGTAATGATCAAGAACAACTGATCTCGACTTTTCGTTTTGTTAATAGTAGTTGTTAAGGATAGAAGAGTCAGTACCTTGGCATTGCAATCGGCTCTTCTTAGTCTAGCCTTGCTGTAAGAGGGGCGTACGTTAAGCGCAGCAGTGCAATCCTCCGAAGCTCTCTCAAATTGGCCAAGTTTTGATAGGCAAGCAGCTCGGTTGCATAGCAACACTGAATTGTATGGGTCATGGTCGAGTCCCTCTCCGTATGCAGCACTTGCCTCGGGGAACCTTGATGCCTTGAAAAGCTCGTTCCCTTTTGCTCGAGCTGCTGCAACAGCCTTAGCCTTCTTCATCACAACGTTCGCTTCCCTGTTGTTTGAGTCAAGGCGAGCTGCTCTTTGAACTGTCTCCAATGCATCGTCCAGTCTGTGGGGTCATTGGAAACTATTAAAACGATGGCTTTTCGTATCTAAAGTACATGCGTGCATGTGCTAGCTTCAAGGCTGCTTAAATTTATACAGAAATCTCGATCGATCGATCATCTTTTATGAAGACTTGCTTCCAAATACAAATACGTGTGAATATACAGAAAACATGAGCAGGCCTATGGTTTAAATCGTATAGAAAGCTAACCTGCCGGCAGCCATGTCGACTTGAGCCCGTATGACTAACAAATATGCGCTGCCAATCGGCCCGAGAAATCTAGTACAAGCGTCAGCCTCAAAATTAGGACCCTTCAACAATGTCTCGTCCGCATCTTGGTGCCTATGAAGCTTCAACAAGCCCTCGGCTTGGAATGCAAATATCTTTTTTTCCAAATATAAATACCAGTCGATGAGTTACAAATTAACACGCACTATGGCATGCGCAGATTAAAGAGCATAATTAATGAGAGAAGGGGTAGGATCTTTATGACATAATGGCTCACCTGCGGTGCTGAATCTGCACCTGCAGATATAGCATTTCCTGTTTCTTTTATCAGGGTGTTCCAATCTCGTAATTTGCGAGCTTCGGTACACTTGTTGAGATGTGCCTGAAGCGTTTTCACTTTAGCAATGTCAACTTGGTCGGCCTCTGGTCCTGCATGTTTGAAGTGATACAAAGCCTTTTCTGCCTCCCCTAATCTGTATGTACATATATATATATATATAAGAATGATTGTGTATACTGCCAAGATTGGAAGACTGCGGAAAAGATTAAGATGTTTTCTGGACCTTTTGCAGAAAGAAACTCATTGTCTAGTTACAAGTAATTTTTTTTTACCTAAAATATAATGTTGCCAAACGATGATGAGCTCTATGATATTGAGGTTCGATGCGGATGGCTTCTCTGCACTCAAAAACTGCCTCAAGAAGCCTACCAAGAGCGGCTAATGCCGCACTTTTGTTGCTTCTGTATGAAGGCTTATTGGGGTCAATAGCAATGGCAGCTTCATACAAAGCCAGGGCTTCTGCAAATCTTCCACTCTTGTAATCCTCATTGCCCATAATCTTCAATGTCTCTGGATCCATTCTAGTCGAGATAACCCGGCACAAGGGATCTGGTTGCTCTCTATTTGCACCTCTAACCACATTTCCCATTACACTATTTGCGTAATTTCCTTTGGGCACTGGGCTTTCGTCTCTTGCTGTCTTGGGAATATGATCAACATTATTATACGAATTCACATTTCCTCCTCCTGGTTTCCCCAAGTTACCTAGATTGCCAAAAATCATGACATTGCTCGACGAAGCCCGAACAAGATTACCACCGCCCTGATTTTTTTGGTGATCAACGATAATGCTTTCAAGCTCGCCAGAAATTCCAATGGCGTCCTTTGGCACCCTTTTGCCTTGGTTAACATATCCTTGGCAAGGAGTTGTCTTTCTTAAGCCTGCGGCTGATGAGGGCACGACTCCTGCAGCCTCCTTTTTACAGGGTCTTCCGCCATGATTTTGGTAATCCACAGGAGGCGCCTGGTGAGGAACTTGGGTATGTCTTGCCACCGGTTTTGGTAACGATTCTGCTCCCTTAGATGAGGTTCCAACGATCGAGATGTCATCGGAACCAACTCGTCTCCTCCTTGAATTTGGAGTGCCCGGTGTCTTGGGATCATTTCCGCGTGGAATCGAACCGGTGGAGGTAGCTCTTCTTGGCCAAAAACTACGTTGCCCAAAGACTGCATTTAATAGACAACAACGCGATTGCTTCTCCTGCGACTTTTGTTCCATTTTTTTAATCACCTCTCAAGTACTCTGCCGAATCCTTGTTGACGGTGTAGTACTTGTACGATAAAGCAGAATGATTTTGTGGTATTTTGCCAACAATGAGAACAAAGACAATGGCTTTCAAATACAACGTCAAAAAAAGCGGATTGAACTGGGTCCTACATGTTAAAGAGAACACAAAATACCAAAAGGAAAAAGAAAGACTGAATGTACGTGTGAAAAGTGGGGTTAATTTGCAACAGGCCTAGCCCCGGGAGATCATCTGCAGGGCCTCCTGGTGCTGCTGATCACGGAAAACAATCTCTCTTTGTTTTCTGCATCTTTCATTTACAGAGATGATGAAATCAGATGACATGATATGACAGTCCGTAGAAGAAAAAAGAACAATAATATTACGAACAGGTCAATTAATGTTTTATTAAAATGATTAGTTGTTGTGTTCTTTTTTTTATTATTAGTATTGTTTATTTTGTATTCTTCTTGCAGATTCTTTTTGTTTCTCGTGTTTCTTGTTTGATGGAAAAATGGAAAGCAAGAGACCCGGTCTTGGATTCAATGAGGATCTCTAGATTTTTAGACCCCTAATTGGCGCCCCGGGGCCATATATGTTGTGTTTTTTGGGCATCCCACGTACGAGGCCAGCTATATATGACAGATATATCAACGGAAACAAATCAGCAATTATAACCGAAACTTTGTATTATCATCTATTCATATTGTCTTAACTCTTATATAACTCGACTCCAAAAATAAAAAAAAAAAAATCTCTCAACTCATTAGGTAACAATAGCTGATATAGGCTGGATTTAGACATGTTTTGCGGTGTAGAGATGCATGTTGGATATTGCTCCACATCTACGTGGCAACCCACACGACTCTCCACATGATCTTGGAATATTTTCACAAGATAAGGGTCATGTTCCAGCTTTTCCTTATTTATACCTAATCCCCTCATTGTAATTAGAGCACATTGCCACACAAAAGCCCACAGATCCATGCCAAAGCAAGTTCGGATTAGTTCCGGCACTTGTGTACGTTTTGCTCCATTAATGAACCATTTCGTCTAAGGTTCTTTGTTTTTTGTTAACCTCGATCGAGTCTTCTACATGCATTTGTCTCATGGAAATGTTATAAGTAGAAGAACATGGATTGTACATTGTCACAACCCTAACTACGTGACTTCAGGAGTTTGATTACATCATGAACATTTGAACTTGATGGTTTTACAGTCAATAGAGTGAAAAAAGCTGTCAACGATTTCTTAGATCTATAAAATTAATTACCGGCTAGCTCTCATGCAAACTTCTCCACAGGCAGAGAAAGCAGATGCCTGGATTTCATCTTGTGAATGGCATCTGCAGGATTGAGGCTTTTGGGGCAGGTGGCCGTGCAGTTCTTAATAGTCCTGCATCGATATAATCTCTTCTCATCCACTGTCAATGCTTGTAATCGTTCATCCGCGAAGTCATCCCGGCTGCCAAAAGAAAACAAATCAATGGAAAACAATGCATAAAAGAAGGCATTGATCTCTAACTCTACCCTCACATTTCGATCACAACCACAAATCAGATTAAATCAAAGCACAAGGGATTCTTTAAGTGTAATACTCTGGATTGAGTTGAAATGTAGTGAATATATAGGATCTCATTGACTCAAATGTGATAAAACTCTTCCTTTAGGTCATAATAAGTTGTGTCAGAGTCAATTTTAGTCAGAAAGATGAGACTTAAGCAAGATAAGTACGCCTATATTCATTCTATTTTAGCTGATTATTAAGGGATAGAATATTATACCTGTCACGAATCCATCGATAAACCTGGAGCAATGCAGCAGGCCCAAGGAACTCCTCCGGGTTCCACCAGTAGGAAGGGCATGAGGTACTACAGCAAGCACATAATATGCACTCATACAGCCCGTCTAGCTTCTTTCTGTCTGCGGGTGATTGCCTGTATTCCCGCCCATCCTCCGGTGCCTTTCTTGCCTTGAGCCATGGCTCTGTCAATCTATATATGCGCGCAATTGCATGCCATTTGAGAAACATTACAATTTAGATGAAGCCGATTTATAATCGCGGTCAAAAACACTGTTTTAGACTTCAGTACTAGTATTGCAATTTCCACCTTACCACCTTGGGATCGAGTAGAAAATTAGCTCTAACAATAAATTGTATTTTGAGTTCGGAATACATATATATATATATATATATATATATATATATATATATATATATTTGAAAATTAGCTCTAAGAATAAATTGTATTTTTGAATTCTTCATCCACTTAAAATTAAACTATATGAATTGAAATAAATAAATAAAAAGTAGTAATTGCGATCATATATATATATATATAATCTTACTTGTATTGGTTGTAGAAATTGGTGAGATCAACGACAAGATCTTTGATCACAAACATGTGGGGGAGAGGGGTTACAATGGTGGCCTTGGAAGTGTGTGCATCAATGGGCTTGAGACATGCCACAGTGTTGGTCCCATCAATATTCATGGCGCATGACCCGCATATTCCTTCTCTGCATGACCTTCTGTAGCTCAAGCTCGAATCATCCTCTGCTTTTATCTTCTGCAATGCATCCAAAACCTACACAGAGTTTCATATCCACCTATTTGATTAGAACACCGAAACATCAACAGATCATAAAACTCAATTATCTTGTTTCTGGTCGGACAATAAATTAACTTAACAAAACAGCAAATTTTGAGCATGATCAAAAGTAGTGTACCATGGGGCCACAGTTGGAGAGGTTGACAAAGTAGGACTGTAGGTGGGGCTTGTTGTTGGGATGGTCGGGGTTCCATCTATAGATTTTGAACTCCTTTACAAGCTTCTTGATGTTGCTATGGATGGTTTCATGTGCCTCGACAACTTCTTCTGCATGCTCTTGTCCCACAGGGTGATCTTCCAAAACCGGAAACTTTTTTTGCTTTTCTGTTCTTCCAAGTATACGTGCCACCTTGTCGTAGCCGTTGCGAACCGAACTTCTTGACATAATCTCTCTCTCTCGCTCTCTCTCTCTGATTCTCTGAATACTGTTAGGTATGGATATCGCTGGATTTTCTTCAGACCCAAACAGAAGCTATGGCCTGACTGAGTACAGGTTTTTTGTTGGGCTGGGAACACGTGGTTGCATAGCAGCTACGTGTTAAAAGTATATAAAGCATGTGTCGGTCCAATACAACACAGTATAAACTAACAATCTTTCATGGCCAAGCTCGGGCTCGGGCTTAACAGAACTCGCGTTTATTGGGCTGGAATAACAAGAGCGTCTTGGGCCTCCTTTGATGGAAAGAATAAAACTGGGCCTAACCTGGCCGGAGAATTTTAAAAACACACAAAAAGATACTAATAAATAGGGCCAAACCAGGCAGAAAAATTTTAAAAACACACAAAAAAATACTAATAAATAAATTCTTGAAAAACTTTAATTTTATAACCTTAAATTCTTTCTTAAAATTGAAATTTCCTTATAAAAAACATTAATCTGCATATCTTGTTATTACGCACGCAATAGACCCCTGATACCATAAAAATTATTGGTATATTTATTTTGTTTTTAAAACCATAATGCGTGAATACACCTTGCATGATGCTGAATTTTTATATATCATTGTAAATTGAACTTCTGTCCCAATTTTGACAGGTTTGCGGCCAGGTTACTAGACGTGTAAGAGATAGAGTTGGTCCATTGGATCAGGTGTCGCAGACATGGAAGACAAGTCAAGCGTCAAATGCTGCCACTAGATTTGACAAGAATTTATGGACCACTGTCCTATGAACCAGGACACCACTGGACCACCATTCTACGTAGACTTTTACAAGAGCTGACACAATTCAAAGACTCCCCATTCTCGAAGGAAAAATGATAAATATACATTATTTTTACTATATTTTACATATTAATATTTTTATAAAATACTTTATATATAAAGATAATATAATTTTATAAAAATATTCTTATTTTATAATCTGTATTATGAGATGTATTGTGTGAATATTGTGAAATTTGAGGACATGGAGAAATTAACAGGAAGGAGGTGGGAGCTGTGTCCTGTAAACACCATATTTATTATCCAAAAAAAACCCCCAAATATACGTTTATTGTAGACAGGGATCGGCCCCTACACTAGCTAGGCATGAGCTGGGAACCAGTCAAAGACGAATTGTGCTTATAAAAAGAATCATTATGATTATTCAATTCATCCATTGAAACTTTTTCTGAAATTCTTAGCCAAATAGGAGAGAATCGAGATCGAGGGGGGGCGAAAAATGGCCACTTTTATGGGGCTGCTGGGACGTGGGGTGGGGTGGGTGGGGCAACTTGTACTGAAATTCTCCTCCTTAATCGTGATTACATGCTTATCATCATGAAGATTAATATATTAGCTGCTCTTTGTACCAATTTCGTATCAAGTCCATTGATTAAGTTTAGGTTTTAGAAAAAAAATAAATTCAAACAAGTGAAGCCAAGCATGCAGTTATCACACACACACACAAACTATAATATTGATGTGATAACATGACTATCTATATAATGGAAGTTTATTTGCGCTTTAAATGGGCTTCATGACTTATTCCTGACGTTTAGGTGCATGGTAAATTGGTAATTATAAGTTTGTGAATCAAAGTCTAGGCTGACATCGATCATGAATGTAACAGGTTGTCATGTTTTTAAGTTTTTGGTGGACGGACCGCGCCAACTCATGGGAAGAATTTTGGAGAAGAAGAGTCAAGCTGGGGGCCGAGGAGGGAATCAGAGGGAACCGGTCGAATTAATTTATAACCACCCTTTCAACATTGAAGTTTCAATTAATGAATACACAATACACACGTTTCCTTTGAACAGATTTCTTTCAACGTTTGAACAATTTAATTAATTAATGTCCCCCGACCGACCCGATATTGAGAAATTTATATTATATATATTTATAATAATATATCAAGCCATATATTATTTTGATAAGGAATCACGAAATAAACTGGGACTAAGCAGCCATGATCATCTGCTGATCACTTGCGTTTTGGTTGACATAATATAAAAAAAAAGTTGCAGTCATTTGGTGCAATTTTGCGTTTAAAGTCAAATGGAAAGAGACAAATTAATAGAAGAGAGGAGAAGCCAAGTACTGCTGTCTAATCATATACCTAAGCAATCGAGAAACAGAACTAATTAAAATTGCATCTTATTGGGATTAGGTAATCTACGATCATGAAATTTCAGCTTTCATATGTTATGAATTTGACCCACGCGATTAGCTTTCAGTAGTACTATTTCATTGTCAAGAAAATAAACAAACAAAACAAGTGAATAATAATAATAATAATAATAAAGTAGAAAATCAAAAACAATATAAACTTCCATTATTTTCCCCTTTCCCTGTTTGTTCAGTTAACAAATAGAATATTGAGTGCTGAACTTTTCACATATTCATATGCTACCTTAATTCGCTTCTTAATTGTTTTATTTTCCTAGTAAGGAAAATGATATACATCTAAAATAGAACTTCAAATCGCTAGCTAGCTAGTTAGGTATCTATCTTTTTGGCTGTTTGGATGCTGCATTAATGTTGTTTTGGAATAGAACAAGATCAGAGGAAACCACCAAAAAAAAAAAAAGAACAAGGAAAAGATCACCAAACAAATATTCTTTTGAGTGGGGATGAAGAAATTCTGATTTAGGGAATATATCGGAAAATAGAATTTTATTTGCCTCTAGTTGGCTGGGGCAAGTACTAGCTAGTCATCATTTATAATCGTCCATACTAATGTGCCACTAAAAATGGTTTTGTTTTTATATAGTAATTTAAACAAACTAAAAGATTAAAATGGGTTTGATAATATCAAATCAAATTCTAATCAAAGCAGCAGCTTTTTACAAGGCCTACATGGTCGGTTTCCTTTTCTTTCCTTTATTTAAAAAACAAAAATACAATTAAAAGTACAGTAGTAAAAGGAGTATAAATAACCCAAGACAAACGTTGCATTAATGTAGGCCAAAAACAAAAGCAATTATAGCACGAAAAAAACTATAGCAATTGAAAAATTTTGGAACTTAACAATTCCAATTCCATAACTTGATCGAGAGATAGACTACGTACGTACCTAGATATATAGAAGACGATTTTGCTGATTAGAAGTTATAACCAACAACAATAGGGTATGCGCAGAAAATTAAGCTTGCATTGAGATATATATATATATATATATAGAGTCAATTAAATTCTCTTTGACTGTATTAGTAGATAAAGGACATGTATTTTAACAGTATCTCCGGCCAATAGCTAAGAAAGGTACATGAATTACAATGTGAATTAAAGCTTGGAAAGAGCGAAGAGCCGCTAGAAGTGGAGGCACGCAAAGCTTATACATGCATCATGTGTGCATGTAGTGGCACATAAGCAGCAAGCTAGCTAGGTGTACTGTTGACAGTTTTGTTTGGTGGATTGGGAATTTGGATATATATTGCGGTGCATGCATGGGGTGGTTGTGTGGTATTTGTCGTAAAAAAAACTGCCAAAACTAGCTCTCTACAACCAAATAGAACAATGAATGAAGCAAAATTAAACAAAAGACGAAAAAATAGAAAAGCCTCTGAACTATTATATATTGACTATTGCTAGATCAAAGGAGTTGGGTTGTTTGGGAGCGCTGCCTGATGTTTGCGCATGAGACTCTCGTACTAACCAAGAGCAAGTGGCCGCCAGAGATGAAGCGAAATAGAGAAAGGATCAGATGGAGAGGAAGTCGGTTGCCTGGGTTAAGGAGGGTAGAACCGCAAATATAATCCTCAAGTACTATTTCGTTGAAAAAGAAGGAAAAAAGACAAAACGTATATGGACTAAGTGCTGAAAAGGATCAGAAAATTAGAAGGTGTTTCGACCAAATGGGATGAAGGAATTAGAAACCTCCCTCCACCCTAGCTTAGGTGCATGCATGGCTCTGACCAAAGAGATCAAAAACTGATGGCGGAGGGGTTCAGTGAGAGAGCATACATGATCAGATAAGATACAATTTCAAAATTTTGTGAGCAGAGAACTTCTGCATAACCTTCTCTTAGTAGAGAATGTCACGCTTCAAAATTAAAGCCTTCTCCAAGACTATTAATAATTCATATTATTTTTAGTCTTAGAGAATATTGTAGCTTCGGGTAAGGGTACGTACGTAACTAAGTTCACTTGGAAGCTGGAAAACATGATGAATAAGATAATCATTTTAGACGCCTGCTTTACATGAAGGAATATTTCATGCAAGAAATTGCACACAAAAAAACACGGTAATTATTTCTATAGCTTTCAATATTTGCTAAAAAAAAAAAAAAACTAAGCTAAAAAGGAAATTTTTGGTAAAAACTGCTCGTCCTTTTGTGATTCTTTTCTATACCTCTTCGATCTGTGGAATTCATGTGCATGGAATTAATCCTGCTGCAAAGATATATGACAATGCCGTACGTGGCTTGGGCTTAATAGGAATTGTTGGAAGAAACCCCAAGCCCAACTGATCGATAAGGAACAGCACGCACAAAACGACTTAAGTAATAATCCAAGAATTTTGCCAACCAGGCATGCACACACCTCGTACCATCTCTTAAGAATTTCTTGTTCTAAAGTCAATGATTCATATTTGTCACGTGAAGACCAGAGTAGCTAGCTAGCTGTTATACGTATAAACGTCGAATGAGCATCAAATTAGCTTTATTCTTAATTAAATTCTTCAGCCGTTATCCCAAATGTACGTGCAACACAAATACATCAAAAGCAGATGTATGTAAATGAATTAGCTACAGAGTTTCCCATCAAATTTTAGAACCAAAGCGGGAGAGAGATAAAATAAAAAATAAAAAAAAATTATAATTATCTTTATTTAATAAATTTTAAAAAATAATCTCTTTCTCTCTAAATCTTAAATTAAACAGAAAAATACTAAATACAATGAACACTTTTTAGATCTGGCATATGTAATAATAATAGTGGAAGCTCGACCCCCACACTATTTCCATCCTACAATGGACTTTAGGGGCCCTAGCTTTTTATGAGATAAAATTATGGCACAAATGAGGCATCAAAGGACATCCCATCAATCCAACGGCCCATATCATCGGTATTATTCGAGTACTGTTGCATTCCTATATATATATATGCAGATCATGTATGTATTTTATATATCATGTACATGTATGTGTTTATATGTATAGTCTGATCTATAGATGTGAGGGGTGTACGGCTTGAAAACGAGAGAGGTCCCAATGATGGCCAAGTTGTTTTGATATCAAAGCCGACTCCACCTCTGTAGTTGTCACAGAGAGAGTGCTCACTTACAGTAAATACCAAAAACAACCATCTTTAATTACATGTTCAAAGTTGCAAGCAACCTAAGATATTTAATGAGGTTTGATTGAGTGACCCGATCGCGCGATCCTTTTAACGTAATAATTATTTCTATTTAAGGAAAAATAATCTGCATGAGCTGATTAAAACTAGCAAAAGTCTGAAGATCTATTAGAAACGAATAATACACATGCATGCAAAACCCTAACTGTCAGGCTAACCGTTTGAACTACAAATATTTATGAAGGTAGGTATATAGTCTGGATATACAGTTATTAGAAACAGTACGAGGGTTGAAAGTACATTGGTACATTGCTTGTAGAATTGGAAGACGTGGGGATCGGGTTTATTAGGGTTAGGGTTTGGTTTAATAGCTCTGGGTCATATTATATATATATATATATATATATATAGGCCATTTGTGAAGAAGAGAATATACTCCTACGTACACGTAGAGTGATCAAGACGTCTAGAGACCAAGTTGTGCGTGTACTGAAAATATGATTTAAGTAATATAAAATTAAATATTCCCAAATAATAATATTATAATAAACAGTAGTAAATAAGATCGATTTCTTTTTCGCTTTGATGGTTGTAGCGAACTTTCAGATGTTGTTGAACTGATCCATCCATCCATCCATCTATCCATCGATTTCGATTGGATGATCTTTAGTTTTTCTTTTCTTCCAAACAATTTTTCTTTGCTTTTTATATATATAAGAAGAGGGAAAAAGAAGGAATATCATAGCTAGCCAGAAAAGAGTGGTGCTTATAAAAAAAAAAAAAATCAGGTAAAGCTGAAGATAACATGAAAAATGTCATGATTTTCAGCCTATGCATGTTTTCTGGGGTCAGAATATATACAGTGAAAGATTCTCTGAGGTTCGTCAATAATACTCGAAGATATCGAGAATTGCTCATAATAATATTTTAGAATGATTTCTGACTTGGTCAAATCTTGTAGGAAAAAAAACGATTATTATATTACAATTATTTAATATTTTTTAAATTACTACCAAGTCATGAAATGGAAAGTAATTATGGGATGCTGTAGTTTTCCTCGGCCACGAAACGAGGTTGTTAAATCTTGCCATCCTTTTAACCTAACCCTAAAGGGAAGAGGCAAAGATTTTAAATAATTTCATATGAATTAGATTTTTTTTTTTAAATGATAAACAAACATAACATTTTACAATATTTATACAATAATGTTTTAAAATGAGGGGTACACCTTATAAAACTAATATCATTTTATAAAAATATTCTTATTTTACAATATATATTATGAAATATGTTATAAAATATATTGCGTGGATATTATTAATCTTTCTTTTTTAGGAGTTTTTGCTGGCCAGGCTTTGAAAAGTAGTATGTAATAGTGGTGACGGTGGTTCTCTTTCCTTAATACCATTCAACAACCATCATCCTTAATTCGGTTGCCTGCCCACCTCATTATTCCCAAACAACAATATTATATATTTATATTTATATAAATAAAAGAGTAATTTTGATAAATATTAATTACTTTTTTTTTTCCTAATTTCAATCATATATTCCAAGTTCTAACAGCTCCCTTAACCTTATATCTTTTTCTTCTTTTCACACAGCGAATCAAAACCACAACTCTCACTTACTTTGACCACTTTAGCCTCGATACCCCATCACCACCTCTCTATCCCTGCCCCTCTCTCACGGCTACCCCACTCTGATCTTTTTGAGTGGAACCTCAGGCAGACGCTGCCTCTCTTTTAGAGAAGAAAAGGCTAGAGATCTATCCTCTTTCTCTTCTCTCTTCTCTCTCTCTCTTTCTTTTTCTCTAAGCCCTTGAAACCCTAATCCGCCCAAGCCTCATAAATAGTGAAAAACCGAAGGTCTGGGGCTTTCATTTATAGCTCTTCCGCAAACCATCAATTTCATGATCTGTGGATTGGTTAGTTCTCTTTCTTTACGCATACCCTTTTGCTCAAAGACAAAGCAAAAGCACGCAAAACCACTGTCCTCGTTCTTCCAGATCAGAGAGCCTTTAGAAAACATGGGTACTTTCTGAAAGCTCTTCTTCCAGAAAGATTTCTGTCTCTATTTACTATTACCTCATGCTTTGTTTGTAGTTTCCTCTTAAATGGGTCTGAGTAAGTAAGCAAATCTCTCTGCAGCTCTCTCCATATCTCTGTCCCCCACTTTACATCTTTCCAATTTTTCCTCTCTCTCTCTCTCTCGTCCTTCTGTGTCTCTAGCTCTGTCATGGATTCCGGTAACAGTACTGGCAGTATGCAATCCTCAAGTGGTGGTGATGAGGAGTATGATTCACGCGCCGAATCGATCTCGGCGTTCCTGAACCCAACAAGCCATCTCGGCCCATTGCATAACGCTCCGCAGCCGCCGCCACAGCACCACCAAACCCTCTCCGCCTCCTCCTCTTCCATGTTCGACCCTTTATCAAACTACTTCGACCCCTTGTCGTCCTCACGCTCAATCCCACTCACGAACCCGAATTCTCTTTTGAATCTCGATATGGTCTGGTCTAAAACACTAAGATCTGACCCGAATGCCACCGATCTTGGCGGGTTGATAACTCCCTCATCCTCGACCCAAAGCCAAGCTTTTTTAACCCATCAATTCGGCGGACAAAGCAGAGACGGTAGCTTTTCCACCGTACAGATCCCTCCGACATCAGAGCGGGCTTCAGTTTCTGTTTCGGGTACTATTTCAGGTGCAAACAATAATCAAGCTGCAGGCAATAACACTAACGTGGTTCGAAACCCAAAGAAGAGGTCCAGAGCCTCTAGGCGTGCACCTACCACCGTGCTGACCACAGACACCACCAATTTCAGAGCCATGGTTCAGGAATTTACTGGGATCCCCGCTCCGCCGTTCACATCTTCGCCTTTCCCGAGAAGCCGCCTCGATCTCTTTGGCACAGCTTCGACGTCTTTGAGATCAGGGCACTTGGACCCTGCACAGCCTCCTTACCTTTTGAGACCCTTCGCTCAGAAAGTTCTGCCACCCGCATTTCTGTCTTCTTCTCCCTCTTCTTCTTCCTCAGCTCCATCCATGTCTTTTCCTAGCTCTTCAATGATTGATGTTTTAGGTTCTAATTCAACTAGTAATGCTTCTCATTCAACTTCCATTAACTACCAGCTTTCTTCTGATTTAGGCCTATTGAAGCAGCCCCATGATTTCATCAACATGCAAAACCCGATTTTCAACTTTCAGAATCTCCTCCAAGCCCAACCTAAATTCCAGCTATCCAATTCAGCCATTATTGGCTCTAAAAATCAAGGTTCTTTGGAAATCCCATCCAACGATTCTCACCTCAAAATGGGCAATGTTTTAGAGGAATTTGGCTTAAGCCATCAGCACGTTGGTACACAACTCAGTGGGCTTCCAAACATGGTGTCTTCGGGAGGAACCACGTTGTCGAGAAGCGAGAACGATCCTCCTTCCAGCTGGGGAAACGACACGGGACCCCACGGCGGTGCTCAAGGGCTCTTGAGATCACTCAACGCAAGCTATGGGAACTCGGAGCGGATTACCAATGGCAAATTGAATTTCTCGGCGGCTGCTTCATCGGATTTTCATGGTGATAAGGGGCCGGAGAATGTGGCTGCAGCAGCAAGAAGTGAAGGTATGGTGGAATCATGGATTTGTTCATCAGATTAGGCATAACCAAAATGAGAAAGGAAATCACAAACAATAACAATGATCAGATGTGGTAATACTAGCATAAGGATGATGCATGGAAGAAAATTATCTTGGTGTTCTCCGTCTTTAGCATGACCACCAACTTAATGAGAACATTTTTCATTTTTCTTCTTAAAATATGTAAATAATATATAGTCTCATCTTTTTCCTTTCTTCTTCTTCTTCCTTTTTTCTGTCATTTTCATACATTCATATACAAACGGCCATGGTCTTTTCAATGTTTAATTGTCTTGTTTTCAACAGTAAGCCTTAGGCTCTATATTTGCTTTATATATTGCCTGGTCTTTCATGGTTTGTACATAGATTTCTGGATTTGACCCCTGTATAAGGAGGAATTTGGCTCAGATCAGGCCACAGGGAACAACCCCATCAAACAATGTGCATCTTCCTCGTACCTAATTCTCTTCTGATATTTTCATCTTATCTGAAACGAGCGAGGAAAAAAATCTACTGATCTTTGGTGCAACTCAACGAATCTGTCTGGTCCCTCCTTTCAAGCTCCATTTCTCAAATTTCTTATTGCTTTATTTTAAAAAATAAAAAAGAAAACTAATTATTTTTAGTTCCTAAAAAGTATCTATGATATCTAGGAGTAATTGGCGGCGAGATTTGGGGAATCGTAAGCCGCCGCAATATTATTTATAGATTTCAAATGGACACATCTTCATGAATATCTTCATGTGCTTGAGATTTTCATTGTTTATAAATAGCTTTGGGATGACACCCAAAAGTTTCACACTGGTCCACGCAATGTACACCATTAAACAAGTATTGGTTCAAAGTTCCAATACTAACAAAACCAGTATTTGGACCATATTTTTAAGCGATTAATCCACGTAACTGGTTGTACATTTCAGACAAAATAATACATATCTTAGTTGTACATTTCAGACAAAACGACCTTTTTGTTGGTCTTTAAAGTACAGCCACAGGAATATTAGATTTTATATATTGTGCTCCATTTATATTCATATATATATATATATATATAAACATACACACATATAATATATATATATATATATATATTCAATTATTTTCCTCTCTTGATCGAGAACAAGTGATTATATTGCATGGTATTTATTTTCTTACGGAAGAATCTGTTTGCTTGGCCAAATATACTGTTAACCATTAAATATATACTATATATGATTTCCAAAATATTTCATATTTTATATTAGATAAATACGATCCATTTCATTTGATTCCGAATTGGAGTATAATTTCATATTTATGACACCACACACACGCACACACAAATATATATATATATATATATATACACACACACACACACACAGAGACGTACACGTCTTTTGTTGCGTTTGCTCCAATATTGTGCATATATATATGGAGAGCTTCGCAATGCAGAAACTGTAAATAAATTAATACTTGTAGTAGCCACGAGACAGGCGTTTAATTTGTAAACTTCGATAATGACGCCCTCCTTGTGAAATGCATGTTTCGTTGTTTATTGCTAATTAGAAATGAGAATCGTTGTCATCGATCTGTACATTTTGATACAATTTTTTAGTTGTAGGTTTAAGAACTGCATGGTGTACGTAGACATCATGATGCGTACACACAGTAATTTTGACCTATATATATATATATATATATATATATATATATATATCTAAGAGATGGTACAAGCCATCGAGGATCTCGTCTTTTAAAGTGTAGTACTCAATCGATCAGTTGTTTGAATCTTCCCTAACAAAAAATAATTCAGATCGAGCAATCGTGTCATGACTTGTTGTCTATATATAATAATGCACTATATATATAAGCAAAGACAAGCTGCATGTTTCACGTCGTACATGGTTATAATAATTTCTATTGTTCACACGCCTAGCTAGCTTATAATTAGCTATATGTATGCCCTCACTAATTAAAAAATTGGCTAAAAGCTATTCAAAATTTCCACATCCAACTTTAGCAAGGCTAGCTAGAGCGTTTCCACCCTATTGCTTTTGCATTAAACTTCCCGAGTACTAAATGAAGCCAAAGAAAAAGGACTAGTTTAGCTAGTTTGAGATAGATCAGGGAAATTAAAGAAAGAAGAAAGAAATAATATATAAGAACAAATTAATTAGAGAGGAGGGATGAGTGGGGGCTTTTGTAGAATTTTTTGTCAAACATTACATGCATATAGTTACAAAAGATTTCCAGCCCCGCCAAAGGCTACTGCAGGCACATGACGAGCACAAAAAGTTCCAATGTTAAAAAATATAAAGAACTAAGAAAAAGCATGCAGCACACCCAAGCACTCCTATGAAACTATGATCATTATGAGAATTGGATATATATGAAATGGTGGTTTTATATATATATCTAAAAGTTGGTAATCTTTTTTATTGCAATCGATTGATAGATCATGATCTTTTTCACTTCAATTATAAAGCTTTCACCTTTGGTTTAAAATTAGAATGATGAGAGGTTGGGACGGATGGAATGCTTTCAAAATTGTCTGAATCTTATGCAAAAGGGGGGTGAGGGTAGGGGGGGTACAAACCATAGGATTTTGGGAGACTTTTTTACAAAGGGGGCTCTAGTATATTCACTCCTTTTTGGAGATGTAATCTTTCTAAGAAATATGAATAAAATTGAAATGATTAGGCATGAGATTTTGGGGAAATTTAAGGGGGCCAAAGGCCAGGTAGGGCTTTTAAGACAGAGGCGTGTTGTGACTGGTGACACAGCTAGCTTCTTTTAGCATCATGCATGCTGGCCCATGCCAGTGAATAAGCTTTGCACTTTAGCAATGATGGCATTTCTAGGCTCTCACTCACTCATCCCACGAGCTAAGCTAGCGAATGTCAATGGCAGAAACAATAAGGCAAACCGGACGAGCAGGAATCTCTTTCACTCTTTTTACCATCAAATTTTCCCTGCAATTTCGAGCCCTAAACTCAGAAAGACACTGAACTTTTGGCTGCATATATACCCCATCAAAAAGGCTGGCAACCTAATTCCCTCCTCAGTTGAGGAAAAGCTAGTAATACGTACGTGTTTAATTGTGTCATCTAAAACTAAGATTTTTTTAATGGGGCGCATGATCAATTAATTAATCTATATATAAGGAAATCTCATGCCTTTGGCCCACACACTATTTGAACTGAACCGTTTTAGGGTTGTAAGACTTTCCTTTTTCGATTCGTTTTCTCACGCTTAGATCTACTCCAAACGAAAGAATTATGAAAATAGAACGAGTGAGGTGGCCCCATTTGGATAATATAAATCATCTCATCTCATCTTATTATTATAATTTTTAAAATTTTTCATATAAAATATAATAAACAATTCAACTTTTTCAAATCTTAAAATAATAATAACATTAAAAAATAATATTCTAAAAATATTTTATTTAACTTTCAACTTTTATCTAAAATTATTTCATCTCATGTTATTATCCAAACTGCACCTAAAGGTCTAATTGGTGCTATACTTCTGTTGTGGTTATAACAAGACAACTAGCTGAGCTTCGATCGGCTCTAAAGTTTCCAATAGAATTTTTCTTGAAAACATATTATACGTCATCACTCGTTTAGTATTGTTGTTATTTAGGTCTACCGAACATTATCTGGATCGATCTATGTTGGAAGATCTCCACGGCATTAATTAATTAAGGCCTCGTACTTGTAAATTAAGAGAAATCAAAGATGATCTTAAATATAATCTAAATCCTTTAAATTATTACATCTTGTAAAGGATTATCTATAAATTATGTAGTTTTTTTTTTGGTTTTGTTTATTTTTTTCGTTCATAATAGGGTGAAATACAGATCTGTTGTTCTTTGGAGCCGGGCGACCACCACATGCTCCACCGCAAGATTTTCAAGGCATCGATTCTTGAGACGTATGAAGAATATCGTCGAATGGAGCGGTGCATGAGCCACACGGGCGGCCCAATGTGCGAGTGTGACATCCACGCGCCACTGCAAGGGGAGCTCTATCGCCACCACGAGAGGCTTTTTTGGGACCCGGGCCATCGGTTTCTTTAGATCTAACGTTCCGCCGTACTACCAACTTTAAAGTAGTACGGTTTTGCATTTTTTATTTCCTCTAAAGTTGAAAATGAGAATTTATAACTTTTCAAGTTATAATTCGCTATTTTTTCATGTATCTTTTACGTATTCTATTATTTTCTTTGTTTTAAATTAAAATAAATAAAAAATAAAAAACACATAGTCTCTTGGATTTTATCCAGAGTGTGTTCTCTACTCCGTCTTAGACAGAGTGTGAGGTTGTTTAATTTTATCTTAGACAGAATGTGGACTTTGTCTTAGGACATAGTATTGTCTCTTAGACGGTTTGTCTGCAGAGAATTACAGCAATGGACTAAAACGTGTCTATCACAAATAAATTTGTGTTTTACGGAGCCTTAAAAGCAGTAGTTGGCTTGTATTTTGTATGTCTCAGATAAAAGTTGTAATATCCAGTTATGAATGAATGAAGTTTATTCTACCTTAAAAAAAAAAAAAAAAGGTTTTCAATTAATCCCCAATTAAAAAATGATATTATAATTTATATTTTTTGGTAATTAGTTTTTTAACTTATATTTAATGATTTATAACTTTAAGATAGAGAAACATAAGCGATATGGTACAATCTTAAATTTTAATAGTCAAAACTTTAATGAACAAGACATGTATGACTAGAGATTGAGGCCTGATCTGATTACACAAATCAAACCATCTCGTTTCATCTCATTTCATATAATCATTACAGTTTTTTCAAACTCTTATATAAAATATAATAAACAATTTAACTTTTTTAAATTTCAAAACAAAAATTATATTAAAAAATTATATTCTAATAATATTTTAATTAATTTTCAACTTTTATCTCATTTCATCTGTTTAAAAAAACAAAGCCTGATAGTTTCTAATTCTACACTATCGTGGTGGCTTCCATTCTTTGATCTGCTCTTAATTAGGAAAGATATATACGTTTTTTCAAGGCGAATTTGAGCTCACCATGAATCTTTAACCCCTTAAAAATTTAAAATTTTTATATAATAGGTGAGCTATAGTTTTGAAATAAACAATGAACACTCATTGAGCCAATGCAATGACAAATTTAGAATTTTGGATGGCATTGCATGTTGATCATTATTTGAACTACATGAGTACGGCACGCAGGGGCCATTATATATAATACGATGTCATTAACCCCTCTCTCTCTCTCTCTCTCTCTCTCTCTCTCTCTCTCTCTGTATATTGTTAAGAATTTAAAAGATAAAAACAAAAAGACAAAAAAGAAAAATAAAAAGTTAATGACGTGACTTTTTGATAGCCAATGTCAAGTCCAATCATTCAGAAAAACGACACAGATAGGAAAAAAATAATTAAAAATAATAATAAATAAAATTCATATTCTTAACAACGTAACTTCCTATATAAAAATTACGTCTTTTCAGAATAATTAGGGAACTTATTCCCAATCTGAAAAAAGGTACTGGAATATATCGTGATTCATATTTGTTATAGGGTGCCTAACTAGAATTTAACATTATCTCTTGTCTGGCTTAGTGGGTCAGAGGTGATTTTAATGAATCCTACATTGTCTGCCACAAAATTCCACCTTACACTACTGTAGAGTTATTGTAGACCCAGCCATGCCATCCAAATTATGATCATCATGTCCCTTTGCTAATTGCCTCCCACTTTCAACAAATTCCAACCAAGAAAAATCATTATATATAAATGCACCAAAGTAGCTCTGATGATCAGGATAACATATACCGTACGGACACCCCTAGCCTGCATGCTTACGCCAAAGTACTCTTCAACACTACTCGATCGACTCTGTTTCCATGCCCTAATAAACTAGATCGAAATAGCTAGCTGCTAATTTCTCATCAAACGAAGTTTTCTGATCAGTTTTGGTACGTACGAACCCTGCTAGCTGCATGCATGCCTAGATCTCTTTATACTATAGACATCTGAAAAAGCTATGTTATGACTTTAATCAGTTTACTGCTTTTCTTTATATCTATGCGGATTTTGATATTGCAATCAGGCCAGTTTTCTTTCACATCCTTATAAAGCATCCCAACTTCTCTCTCCTTTGTTTTTTTTTATCAGATATGTATAGAGCTACACATGATGAACATCACGTAACTAATGACGAATGGAGTTCTTTACTTAAAATGTGTCGTATCAATAAACGTGATAAGATATATATATATATATATATATATAATATATATATATAGAATATATAAGACGCAGCATTATTCATCTTAACTAAAGGCCCAACTCTGAACACAATATATATATAGTTTAATAATTAAACTCTCAATCTAATTACTTAGCTGCTCCTTAATTATTAACCCCTTTTTCTAACACTTGTTATATATATATAGGTACGTACAGCATATAATATGGTCACGTGGACGCACACAAAAAGATATGCACAGAAAAGCGAATACAGCATATGGAATGGCTCCATGTGAGGCCAAATAGAGAGAAGCGTAGTGAGTTTTGGTGTGCGCTGCCACTTGCTGGATTTGTCTCCCAGCAAAGCTCGCAACAGTGTATTTATCTATGGATACCTTTTTTTAGGTTACGTGCATATACATCAACGATAGAGAGAGAGAGACGGTGGAGGGTTGTGCTGGGAGAGGGCCCATTTCCAAGTGCAAACCGTCCTCTGTCTCATCATGTTTGCTCCCTCACCCCTTCATGATTCCAATTCCTGGCCTCATGAGCCCATATTGATGAAATCATGACAACTGAGTCAGCAAATTGGCCCCCACATATATAACTCTCCCCCCACCCTTCCCACTATATTCCATATTCCCACAGTGAAAGAAAATATAAATATATAATATTTGTACTCCATATAGAATATATTTCGTACGGTCCAAGTTATATACTGATCATCTAGTGCCTTTTCAGTCTGACGAATATCTGAGACAAAAACGAATAGGCTTGCAGCTGCACAAGATTGCCAATATAGCAATAAATCAATAAGATATTAATTGACAAGGCAACTCAAATTTTTTTTCTTCTTTTACAAACAGCAAACCACGTAGATGATAATTAAGAAATATATGATAGATTAGGAGTTGATCTTAAATGATCCTTTTTAATTATTTGATTGAATTGAATAATCTGAAGGGTAATAATAATAGGGATTCCGCTCATGCTCCCGCTCTTTTTTTTTTTTAGTTGTTTTTTTACTTAGTGATTAAAAAAATATTATTTAATAATATTGTAAAATTTTTTCTATATTTTTTAAAATATTTAAAAGTGTTAAAAATGATATAAAAAAACAAAAAATATTTAGAACTTTTTTTTTCACTTCATTTCTTAACACTTTTAAATATTTAAAAAAAAAATTTCACAATATTATTATACAACATTTTCTTAATTACTAAGTAAAAAAACTAAAAAAAAGTGAGCGGGAGTATGAGCAGGATCCCCCAGCGGGATCCCAATCATTTTCCTAATCTGAAATATGAAGATAGATATAATTATTATGTAGATCAAAACTCCTTCAAGTATGAGAGAAATGAACATATAAAGTAGGTCCTATAACTTCTACTTTTTATTTAATATTATCCAAAATATTATGTTTATCTCACTCCCACATGAAGTTCAAACAAAAACTTGAGAATAAGTTTTTCATATTATGTTAGGCCTAATTTGGTTACACAGATAAGATGATATGAGATGAAAGTTAAAAGTTGAATAAAAATATTGTTAGAATATAATTTTTTTAATATAATTTTTATTTTGAGATTTAAAAAAGTTGAATTATTTTTTATATTTTATTTGAGAGATTAGAAAAATTGTAATGATTAAATGAGATGAGATAAGATGGTTTGTGAAAACAAACTAGACCTTAAACTTACAACATTTAATATTATCCAGATGGTATTTTTGGATAGTACATGTGGATTTCATATAAAAATTTAATATTGTGTCTATACATTCGATCGTATTAGACAATTTACACCACCCAATTCAACAAAGTAATTAAACAAGAACTCAATTGAGAAACTACGTACACTCTTTCAATCTCAAAACATTTGAACCGAGACTACCTAATTCATGTTTGACATGGGATATATATATTTATAGGAAAACAAAACTTTACTGAAAAAACCACAGTTTTACATCAAAGAGTTTCAGACCAAACAATCTGGGACCTCATTCCACCTAACTGTTAAACACTCAAAACTCCATGCATGTCTTGCCAAACTGTGAGCAGCTCCATTGGCCATACGACCTACATGTTGCACTGTGACTTTAGCCATCATCTTCATCAAATTCCTTACTTCATATATCATATTCCCTGGAATGGACATAGACTCCCCAGGAGCTAAAATTGCATTAACACTTAGAAGTGAATCTGTTTCAACAATGAGCTCCTTGATTCCCATTGGGTAGCACAGCTGTAACCCTCTCAGAATTACTAGCATTCAATCTCCATAGGATCATTCACCTCATTCTCCATATTGCTAGCTAACAAAAGAACATTACCTCTATCATCCCTCAATATCACTTCAATACCTGATCTGCACTACTCCAAGAAAATGGCACTATCAGTGTTTAACTTCCCAACACCTACTAGAGGGGTCTTCCACCCAATACCAAAACCTATTTTCTGAATCGAGGGCTCTATGCTTCCACATGTTCTTTATATAAGGACAAATCATTTCCCATAACCAGGCCATAAAGTAGTACCCTCATGCACATATTGATTTCTTCTATACCACATATTCTAGGCTATTAGAAACAATTTCTCCAACTCACCTTTATTCCTCTTTTTTTTTTTTTCTAAGGAGGACGACACATCTGACAACTTTATTAGAAAACTTCACTTTTGGTGGAGGAAAACCACAAAAACATCAAAACTGTGCTAAAACAAAGAGCAATCCAAGCAAATCAAAAACTAAAACTAAAATCGAATTTGTGGCAAGCCTAATTTCTCCAACTTCAAGCACCCTGATCTTAACATCCATGGGATATCAACATAATTGGTCCAAGAATTTGTGCAATCCTCCACTCGTAATTTTGCAAGAAAATCTGCCGACAAGTTCTTTTCACGGAAGATATGATAAACATTAAAATCCAATCCCGACAGCAGTAATTGGATCTCCTCACAAAAATCTTCAAGATACCAAACAGTGCATCTTTTATTCCAAAGCTACTTTATAACCAACAAAGAATCCATCTCTATATCTATATTACAAAATAGACCCAAGGATTTTACAATCTGTAATCCATGTAATAATCCCAAAAGTTCAGCTTTCTTATTCGTACCTTCCCCAAGATGAACAGCAAAAGCAGCATGTAACTTACCTTGTGAATTTCGAATTACTCTTCCAGCACCCATCATTCTCGGATTACCAACGCAGCTCCCATCAATATTTAATTTAAATCTACCAGCAAGAGGAGGCATCCACCGAATTAATTGTGGAGAAGTTTTAACAACCTGCTTAATTGGTAAGTTAAAAACCAATAAGACCTCCTCATCCAATCGAGACAAAACGCCTCCACCCTTCAGTTTCAATCCCGCCCAACCAAACCAGAATTGTATTTTTTCCCAAGTCGATCTCAAAGACTCTAATTTATTTTTCATTCTTGCTTTACACCATCTATTCCAAATGCACCATAATAAATGCATGGCATAATCCCAAAGGGACCCCATTTGTTTTTTTTTTTTTTTTTTTTGCCTTAAGAAACCAAGATTCAACCCAAAAATGCCAACCTCTTCCCCTTATAGGTGACATACCCATACAAAGAGAGGCTTTTTCCCATAATTCTTCCGCAAACTCACCTTCCACCAACACATGATTCAAGTTTTCATAGCCCTCGGATACACAGCAATTACATCTTGAAACAATCGGAATGCCAAGAGTACAAACTTGATCATCAACACTCAAGGCATTAAGAAAAGCCTTTGAAACCATCACAGAAATTTTCTTTGGTAAAGATGGATGCCAAACCTATTTACACCAATTTACCTTGGGAGCACAAACCCGAATATGATTCCAAACACTTTTTGTAGAGAACTTACGGTCGAAATTTTCAGTCCAAACAAGAATATCATCCCTATCCTGATATTTTCCTAAGCTGTCCACAACAGAGAGAACATTTTCGGAACCCACCAGCTGTGAAATAAATGAAAGCTCCCATCCAACATCAAGCTTGCAATCTTTGACGGAAGTTTTTGGAAATGGCGGATTGGGATAACGATTAGTTAATGGACGCTTGTTTGACCATTTACCATTCATAAAGCCATGCTTGAGAAGACGAGATAAAATTTCCTCCACCAAAATGAATAGAAAGGGGGAGAGAGGATCCCCTGCTTAAGACCCCGACCTCCTTTAAAAAAACCTTTTGAAAACCCATTCATCACCATTGAAAACCATGGTGAGGATAAATAATTCCGAATCAAAGCACAAACTCGATCAGAAAATCCAAACGCCTCAACCACTTATAATAAAAAATCTCATTCCACACATCTACCTTCATCAGCACATTTCCACTCCTCCTCTTGTTATTAATCAAATGAACCATTTCCAGAGTCAAACAAATATTATCAAAAATGCTTCTACCAGTGAGAAAAGCACCTTGCTCATGAGAGATCAATCTAGAGAAAATAGGAGTAAGACGCTTCACAAGCATTTTAGAACAAACTTTGTAAATGACAGAACATAAAGTTATAGGCCGAAAGTTATCAAAATTAGCTAGATTCTCCACTTTGGAAATAAGCACCAAAGATGTCGCCGTATAAAACCGAGGAAAGGAAAGCCCTATGAAAAAGTCACTAACTGCCTCCACTACATCCATTTTGACAATCTCCCATAAAAAATGATAAAATCTAGATCTGAATCCATCTGAACCAGGACTGCTATCCACTGGTATAGAGAAAATTACATCTTTCACCTCCTTAATGGATGGACCTGACATATCAACACATTTTCGGCCTCCACAATATTTTTTTCAACTAAACTCGATAAATCAGGAATACCAGACCTGGGACACGATGTTAGAAATTTGTCAAAATAATCAACTACATTTAGATGAACTTCCTCAAGAGACAATAAAATTTGCCCATCAGCTAAAGTCATTTCATAAATCATCTTACTTTTTGCAGCCTTTACCACACGGAACTCACCTTAGACAATTGTCTAAGCCGAGTTTCTTCCTGTCTAAGCCAAACATCCAACTCAAGTTTAGCAATGACCAAATCAAGTTCCACCTCCTCCGAGAAACCATCTTGTAAATCAGATTCCAGCCCTTCTATTCTGAGTTCCAGCTTCCAAATCCACATCTCAGTCTTCCCGAAATCAGATTTGTTCCATTCCCGCAAATGGTTTTGACGCACTTTAGTTTCCTTGAAAATGAAAATAATCCCGAATCTCCAACATCCTGCTCCCACAACTTCCTAATCAACGGCAAGAAAGACTCCTGATCCACCCACATTTTTTAAAATTTAAATGATGGGGAACCATAAATCTAGAGACTAAAAAACTCAAAAACCAAAGGCGCATGATTAGAAGTTGTTCTCGACAAGTAATACAAATGAATAGTAGGCCAAGAAAGCAACGCCTGAGAGTTAACCATAGCATGGTCCAATCTTGCCCAGCTTCTGGCCTGACCCCCATGGCATTATACCAAGAAAATCTATTTCTGGAAAAAGGCACCTCAACAAATCCACAAGAATCATACAGTCATTAGACTCCATCATCGCCGACGCTGGCCTAGAGCCACCCCCTCGACGTTCAAGATCCGACCTTATAATGTTAAAATCTCCAAAAATAACCCAACTTGAAGTAGTCCGAACCAAACTAGTTAATTCCTCCCATAAACCTCTACGTTCCGCTTGAGTACAACACAAAAGAAATAAAAACATCAATGCCATTCACAACTAGGCTTAGAGGAATTTGTTGGGAAGAAACCACATGAAAATGACTACCATGATTCCAAAGGACCCATAATTTACCACCATGTTCTTCATTAGTCACACCATCACCATAGTTCAAACGATTTTTCAACGTAAGCAAAAAGCTCTAAGATTGAAAAGACTGAGCAATCCCTAAAATACACGGCTTAAAAGTTGTCACCAACTTCCTCAATCTTTTTTTTTTGAAGTGCCCAACCCTCTAATATTCCAGAACAATAAAGACGGCATCATATATTCATTTGGATGGGCTTGCTAGGAGCCCTTGTGGAACTTCTCAGCTTAATACTCACCTCCTTGTCTTTTTATTTTTTCTTCTTTTTCTCACTATCATAATCATAAACCTTATCTTTGTTCATGTTTGTTTTTCCTTTAGTCACCTCTCCATAAATAAATTAAAAAAATGATCAAACTCAACAACAGGTAGCAATAAGACCATGCCCCCCCCCTTTATGAGGCGCACTACTTTCCACAATCATATTCGAAGATGGAAGGACCAAACCTTGGTCAATGTCTTCCTCTTTATTCGAACCTTTGTCAATACAATCCACATTGAAAACAACGTCATTTTTCTTTGACAACTCTTTATTCTCTACAATCACCACCAAATCGTTTAAAGCAACATCCTGATTGGGAGAAATAATTAACAATCCTTCTACACCCTTATCTTCTCCACCCAATACAGGATTTCCAGACGAAACCAACGTGATTTTGTCATTGACTTGTAAAGGATTTTTGTCAAAACCATTTCCTTCAATATGAGCAAGATCCTTCCATGTTTTTTGTAAATCTACAACCCCACCGTCTGTGCCATCACCCACATTTTTTTCACCCAGACCTTCTCTCGCCGACCCGCACCTATATCATGATCATCTTCTTTTATTTTTTTTCTTTGCACCCTTACAAGTCTTTGAAGAATGGCCTTGAACCCGACAATGCCGAAAATATGCCGGTAAGTTTTCATACACCACATCTTGATACCAACTGTTAGGACTTTGAGGAATCCCTATCCAAAACCCAGGGATAGGTTCATTCGATGCATCCATCTCAACACAAACTCGAGCACCATTTGTTCTTGTAGCACACTTCATGCAATTATCCCTACGTAAAAATTTCCCAATAGGGCTCACTATATTTCGAATGAATGCTTCATGATAATAGTTTGGAGGCAAACCAGGGAGGAACACCCTAACTGGCACCATCACAGGTTCATTATCTTCACAAAAATCAGTGGTCCAATGGAAAACCTGTAATGAACCCCATCCACATCACAAGATTCACGAGCAAAAGCTTTCAAGATATTCTTTTCATTAGCAAACCAAACGAAAACATTCCTAGGTTTCCTCATGGAGGAAACCACAGGCTGAATAGCAAGACCCCAACGGTTCCTAATGAAGGATCTGATCACGTTCAGGGAAGGCCTTTGTCAAAGAAATTTCATCACCAAAGAGAACTTGAATGGTTGTGCCAATAGTCCAATTTCTTCTTTGGAAAACACCACACAAAGATCCCTAGCAACCAGTTTTGGAGCATGCACAAGGATCACCACCTCCGACATAGGTTGTGGAGGTTGAGTGACCATATCCAAGAAGGAACGACCATGAGAAACTGACGCCATAAGCCTACCCAGGGCCCTAGCTATAGCCATGCAAACCCTAATGTTACCCTAAAGTCAGAGAATGAGTAGTTAGACTTGTAGCTATCGTTTCAGGTTTTAGCTAACCTAAAATTCTTAACCCTTTATTCCTCTTGCTTGCACTTGCTGAGCTAAGTTCACTAGGTCTGCTGCATCCCCATCATCTGGTACATAATCAAACTGTTTTTTCCAACAGTCTCAAATTAAAGGATAGAAATGTAGAGCATGTGACACAGTCTCAGCACCCTTTTGACAAAAATTGCAACCATCCTCCTGAATCACCTTTCTGGGCTTCAAATTCTCCATAGTGGGGAACCTTATGCAAGCCCTCCGAGCAAAGACTCTCACTCGATTGGGAATTCTCAATTCCTAAATCTTCTTCCATAATACCTTCATAGTAGCTAAGTTTGAACTCTCCCCTGCACTCCTATTTTTCTTCAGACTATAAAACAGTCTATAAGCACTCTTCACACTAATGACTCCATTCTTTTCATGCTCCCAAACTAACTTATCATCTCTGAAGCATGGACAAACTGAAATCTTGAGAACCTTAGCAGTTGCACTATATGGAGGACCCTTCTCACTATATCCACATTTCATCATCCTGTTTCTACATCAATAAGATTAACCACCTTCTCATATTTTTGAATTCTAGTCAGATCCTGTGGTTGAGAGATAAGCCTATGCTCTGGTAACCAAACAACAGCCCATATGTTAATAGACTTCTCATTGCCAACTCTCCATCCGCACCCCTCCATTAGATCCTGCTTTGACTCCCAAATTCCCCTCCATGCATATGAAGGAGTATGTCCCAGTTTAGCCTCCTACTTGACATTGGAAAGTACCTGGCCTTATAGATTTTATGCTACAAAAAAAAAAAAATTCTTCCTAAAAATTCTTCCTGTAACACTCTCCATCAAATCAAAGCAATGCCCTATTAAAAGTTTGCAAGTCTTTAAAACCAAGACCCTCATTTGACTTTGCCTCACACATCTTCTCCTAACTCACCCACCTAATTTTATTCTCCTTTTTTATTTTGGTCCCCACCAAAACTTGGCCATCATATTTTCCAACTTAGGACAAAAATTACTTAGAAGCTTAAAGCAGCTGATTGTATAGGTGGGAATAGAAAGTGCCAAACTTTGATCAACACTTCCTTACCTCCTTGAGATAATAGTCTCTCTTTCTAACTTTGTAGCTTCTTCCATAACTTATGTTTCGGCTTAGAAAAAGCCTTATACTTTGCTCTCACCACCACAGGTGGAAGCCCCAAGTATTTTTCATATTGTTGATACCTTTGCACTCCCCAAAAATTCATGATTTGCTCCTGTTGTTTAGCTGCCACATTCTTGCTAAAGACCATCGAATTCTTTTATTCACCTTTTGGCCTGAAGCTTTCTCATAGATCTCTAGCAATTGTTGAATCTTAATGTTTGACTGCATTGTAGCCCTGCAAAATAACAAACTGCCATCTGCAAATAAAAAATGATTGATCTTTAAAGACCCTTTGCAGATCCTGATCTCTTCCACCATCATATGTTGTTCAGCTTGTTGCAACAATGTAACTAGGCCTTCAGTACACATTAGAAATAGGTAAGGGGATAGACAAGCCACGAGATGGTAAGATAGGACCCTTTGGTTCACCATTAATCAACATAGAAAAAGACACAGTTTTCACACACTCTGTAATAATCTACCTCCATTTGCAATTTAAGCACATTTTCCCCATCACAACATCCAAGAAACACCACTCCACTCTATCATAGGCCTTACTCATGTCCAACTTTAATAACATGTACCCCTTCTTCCCATAGCTCTTCTTTCTAATGAAATGTACTGACTCATAAGCTGCAAGCACATTATCTGTTATGAGTCAACCAAGGACAAATGAACTTTGTGACAATGAAATCACATATGGTAAAATAGTTTTAAGTATATTAGCAAGCACTTTTGAGATCAACTTATAAACTACATTTCATAGACTTATAGGCATATAATCTGCCACTAACTCAGCCTTACTTTTCTTTGGTATCAGGTTTATGAAAGTATGGTTTATGGCTTGAGGTAGCATACCACTATTGAGAACATTAAGAAAAGCAACAATAACATCATTTCCTACCACATCCTAATTCTTTTAAAAAAATAAAGGAGTCATACCATCTGGGCCAGGTGCCTTAGTAGAACTCATTTTGCTAAGAGCTTGTGTTACTTCCTCAGCCTTGAATTCTTGAGTGAGGCTTCTATACATATCATTTGTTATTCTTCCAGTCAGGCCAATCAGAAAATCCAAGCTTGCAATTTGATTAGAGGCAATACAGAGACTCTTAAAGAAATCTAAGATTCCTCTATTTCTGCCTTCTTCCACCTGCCAAACCCCAACAGTATCTTTAACCCCCTTTATTAGATTTCTCTTCTTTCTTTGAGTAGCTTTGCTATGGAAAAATTTGGTATTCTTATTAGCCTCTTTTAACTAAAGGGCCTTTGACCTTTGTCTCCACATAATCTCATCTCTTTCCAACCATTTCTGCATATCATCTCTTACTTTTCTAATTTCGTCAAAGCTAATCCCATATACATCAGAGTTATGTAAACCCTTCAGTCTGTTTCTTGTCTTTTCAATATTTCTTTTAACATTGCCAAAACTGCTTTTATTCCATACTATCATTTTTTTCACCACAACTTTGGATCTTCTTCATCATAGTCTCTATATTCAGAGGCCCTTTAACACCCATCCAAGCTGTCTCTATCACTTTCTTACAAGCCTTAGATTACACTCACATAGCCTCGAATTTGAATAGTTTCTATACTTTCATTTTGAACTGGTCATCAACCCTTTTTAAGCTGATAGCTAAGTGATCAGAATAAGACATTGGGATATGTTCCACACACATCATAGTAAAGGCTCCACACCAAGTCAAATTAGCCAAAAACCTGTCAAGCCTCTCACTTATACAATGACCTTCTTGTCTTCCATTGCTCCATGTAAATCTTGGACCCTTGAACCCTAGATCAGTTAACACACAGTTATGTAATAATGCTCTAAACTCAGCCATTTGACATTCTGCCTTTACTTTTCCAGCTTTCTTCTCACTGTTACTCAAAATTTCATTAAAGTCCTCAACAAATAACCATGCCTTATCTTGAGGTACCATGATAGACCTAATTAATGCCCACGTTTCATGTCTCCTAGCAACTTTTGGCTGTCCATATATACCTATCAGAAACCAAGGCTCTTCTACAGAATCACTTATCTTCACACATGCATGAATGTGAGACTTCGAGAAGTGAGCAATATCTAGTTGAACATGGCTCTTCCTCAGTAATGCTAAACCCCCTCCCCTCCCTCCATTGCTCATAGCAAAACAGCTAGTAAATCTCATGCCATACTTTATTCTTTCCTTCTTTTTAGAATGTAAATGAGTTTCTTGCAAAAATAAAATGTCGGGAGCTTCTTTATTAACTAAGTCACGAAAGACTCGAATTCCCTGTGGGTTCCCAAGCCCACGGGAATTCCAACTTAACACTATCATTGCTCCCGGCAGGGCTGGAACCCAGCCACTACCAATACCATAATGTCACACAAGTTCCCACTCTCTTTCTCAATCCCTTTTCCAACCATCCCTCTATCACCTCCCTCATTCATTTTGCATTTCTTTGTATCTTTCTGAAATGCTAAGTCAACTTCATTTTCTGCAAGTGTCCTCTTTTTCCCAGCATAATCCTTAGTCATACTCGAGTTGCACCCCAAAGCTCGAGCTCGAGACTTCCACCTTCCCCCCTTATTTCTCAACTGTTTTTGTTTGTGATCCTATTGGGCATTAGGTGGACTTAAGGCCTTTACATGATATGGGCCAAATAAAGTACAAGTAAAGCCTAGCCCATCACCTAATGAACAACTCTATCCACATCACTTGATAAGTCAACAGTGGTTTCCTTACTTATCACAAAGTTACCAGCCTTAGGATCTTTTGGTCCTGTAAATCCTCTCCCCCCAAATTATCCAAATTCAGATTTTGTAAACTAGTTTTGGTAACTACCTTATCTAGTTCCTTCATTAGTGCTTGGTTTCCAATGTGATCATCCTCTCCTAAAAACACACCCATTTCTTTTTTTCAAAATAGTTTCCTTATCTGCATTCCTCATCGGTTCTGACCCTTGCCTCTCACTGCTTTCCACATCCTACTGACTAAGATGAACATCCCCTTGACTGACCTACCCTATTGGACTGAAGTTTCTCCCTTCCTTTACCACCCTTAGACATATGACAGATTTTTCCCTTAACCAAGGGCCAAATTGTGCTGCTTCTAGATGTTATTGCCCATACAAAGGACAGTTCATCCCCTGATGGACAATTCTCCCACACTTAAAATAGCATCTAGGTAGTTTCTCATACCGAATAGGGATTCAGTGTTTTGCACCACTAATGGCCACTGTTATACCTCTAGCCAATGGTTTTTTCAAGTCCAGTAGAATTTTCATACGAAGAAAGTTACCCCACCCAATATCATCATCATCCGCCTCAACCTCTTCCACTTCTCCCAAAGACCTACCAATCCTCTCTTCACACTCGCTGTTCGTCCCCACCAGAGGCAAATTTTGGCATTGAATCCAAAGAGACTCCATATCAAACTTCATTTTACTCAGCTATATAAAACCATCGAAAGAGTTAATCACAAACATGTTATTATCGAAGAACCAGGGCCTTCCATCCTCAATTCTTGTCTTGTCTGAGCAAACGTCATTGTAAATATGTTTGATCCCAGTTCTTGCAACACTGCATGCTTGCTCAATCTCCAAACTTTTGCCATAGCAGCTTCAACCACGTTCTTGCTGATAGCACGATCCATCCATATCTTCCCTATCAAACACCTTTCACCCTTTTTTTGCACTTCTGGCGTGGCCTTTCCTGCAAGATCAATGACTACATCTTTTTCTTCCATCAAATTAAGATGACCCCATGACACTTCCAAACATTCCAAAGCTCTCATAGATCAGTCCAGAGACCAAACTCCAATAACCCAAGACTCGATCACCTTTCTTTCTCACATGACTATTTCTACCATCCCTATTTTCTCTAGAGAGAAAAAGATAGGAGACTTTTTTATATTTATTTGCTAACAATGATAGCTTTGAGTCTTGAGAGACACAAGTACCAAACCTCACGACCAAATTTGGTAACAATAAAGTGACAACGCATTGGATTTGTAATCGAGCAATATCATTGTCCCAAAGATTAAGTAGCAAAAAGATAAATAGGGTAGAAGAATCACCATTATTGACAGTATTACTCCATCGATCAAAACAAAAAATTGTCCATTGCATGTGGATGTAAATAAAACATGTTGACATCGATGCTCTATAAACAAATGATTTATCCTCCTAATTGGCACCAGCTTTTGAGTTTGATTCAGATCATGGAATTCAAGATTCCGAACTTTCATTTCAATTAGAGTTCGACTCCAAAGTCTAAGTCTAAAATCCACTCTGATTCCTAAATCAAGAAGAACTAACCTCTAGCTCTATTTCGCCTTCTCTTGCTTGAAGTTAAGTGAAACTCATTATCAAAATTTTCACATGTACTAAATAGGACTAGATTCTTTTGAGTTCTTGATCAAACTATAGGACTTAAAATGAGAGAGATTGACACATGAAATGGACAACAAAATATTTATGGTTCCTCAAGTGATTCTCTTCCAAAGTCTTGAGTCTAAAATCAACTTTGATTCCTAAATCGAGAAGGACTAAACTCTTACTCTATTTCGCCTTCTTTCGTTTGAAGTTAAGTCAAATTCATTATCAAAATTTTCACATGCACTAAATAGGATTTAGATTTCTTTGAGTTCTTGACTGAACTATAGGGCTTAAAGTGGAAAAGATGGACATATAAAGTGGACAACATAATATTTATAGTTCCTCGTGTGATTTTCTCAAACAACATTAAATGCTTCATATATAAGACTTGTATTCCTTGAAGTTTTTGACCAAATTATAGAGTTTAGAGTCTGTGAGATAAACATAAAAAGGAAACTCCACAACCAACTCCAACATGGTGATTGAACTCTGATTCCAACTTTGAATTCAAAAATTTTAATGTTTTTCAAAATGAAGAAATAAGAATGACAATCGAAATGGAGTTGGAATTTAAAATTTTTGCACACTATCTCTGAAGGATAACAATAATTTGTTTACTAGAAAAACACGCGATTAACTTCATCATTTTAATTGTTAGTATTTTAAGTCAAAACATATCGATAGAAGGATCGATGTCTTGCAACTTTGCCTGAGAAGCATGGAGGAGAAAGAGACGTATAAAGAGAAAGGTGTGAAGCCTCGCGCTACCTGTCTATATATATATATATATATATATATATATATCGGTCACAAATCACAACTCTTCTAGTCTAGATCTCTTTAATGTTACCCTAAAGTTAATACCCAAACACATAATAGAAACCTTGCCTAATTGATAAAGACGTGATTAGAAAGAGGGTTGTGATAATGGGCAAAGTGGGGATACAAATTCCAAGTAGATACCTTATAGAAAATAATAACAAGAGTAACTTAGGAATAAAAACAAAAAAATAATAATAGGAAGAGAGTAATGATTATAAGGATGTTTTGGACGCTGGCATTGAGTAGAATGTGATTAGATGGAACGGCAGCACACCTTTTGGTGAGTCACTAATTCCAATACACAACTTACGCAAATCATGTCCCACCTTTTGAGCATACATATACTTACATGGTATCTAAAAAGATAGATCCATATCCTTCCATTTCAACTAACTGACCTACGAAATGACAGAGGGACCCAACCAGCTTCTAGCCATTACATAAATTTTATTGGTCCCACGTATCCTCCAATCAAAAGTGTTGAACACAGAAAACTCATCCCTCTCTCTCTCTCTCTCTCTCTCAATCCCATAAGAGCGCCGATATGAGTGGGAGGGGAGAGTTCCGTCTGAACCACCCTCATCCTTGTCTGGGTCACGGATGTAAAGTCTTTTGAGTGTTTATTCTCACTACAACATAACCATGTTTTTGCGATGATTTAAATCGCCATAAAAATTGAGAAATGCACCGTAAATGCGTCCTCAACCTTTTAGGTAGATGGTCGATACTAATCCGTCTGAAATTTTTTTTTGCATCAATACAAAATAAAGCATCATGAAAACTAGGTACTTTTACGGCGTTCTACATCACCGCTAAATGTGAATTCAATCACCACAAAATCTGGCGTTATGGTAGTGAAAGAGTGCCATTGTCATTCAAGGACCATCGTTGTTAATACCAAAACATAACCGCAATTATAATTTCATTGGCGATGAAACAATGGTGTCAGAAAAAGAAAAATATTCACAGCAAAAAACTCATTAAACAAGGCCCTGTTGTCCATTGCAAAAATGTTATGAATCGCTAGGAAAGAAACATGTTTTTGCGTCGATCTAATTAGTGACACAAATGACCTTCCTTAAGTGATTTTTTATCGCTTTTCCTTGTGACGCAATGGTAAATTTGGTGACGCGAAAGATAATTTGTACATGATAGGCTATTTTGGAATTTATAGCGACGCCATGGAAAGCGTCAAAAATACTCTGATCTTGAAAATTCATTATTATGGCATGTACACCGCCGGAAATGGTATTAATTTTCATACCATTTTGGAATATTTTTAGTCAACGTAGTTGGTCGTCAAAAGGTCAATTTTGTGTTTCACAATCGTCGCAAATGATCATAACTGGGATATTAGTCCACATTAACTATTAAAAACTTATAATTTCACTTTAAGATTTCAATAACCAGTAAAGTACCACATAGAAATCTAATATTATAGTGCCCATAAAGCTGACTAAAAACCAACTTTAATAATTTAGGTATTGCCTAAGCAGCAATGGTTTACTCACCATTATACATCAAGTTAAGATGGTTAAATAACCATGTTGTGTATAGATTCCATTTCAACAAAAAATAATCAGAGGTCATCATTTAGAGGTGAAGCATCTAAATATGACATAATGCCATTGAGAAGTGTAATTCTTTCATTCACGGGTATGAAGTACCAATCAGTCTATACATAGAAGTTGGGAGCAAAAGTTACATAAACAAAGCAACTTCTGGTCAAAAGAAACATTCAGGACGATCCTTCTCTCTCGGGAGTAAGGAAATTCTCTCTGCCAGTGACAGAGAGTTCTTTTCTCCCTACGTGGTAGTGGAGCACTGCATGGCAGATACGGATCTGTCCACCCTCTGGGAGGGACTAAACCTCACAGAAAATGAAGATCAAGACATAGTTCTATCTGATAAATCCTTAGAAGATGCAGCATTAAAAGGAAAACACTGTCTCTTGGTGTTGATCATAGCTGACAGGAGTTTTAACAAAGAAGCCTTTCGAGCTACTATGCTACGTGCCTGGAGATCAACAGGTTGGATTCATTTTACTGAAGCAGGAGAGAATAAATTCCTCGTGGAATTTCAACATCTTTCAGACCTTGGTAAAGTCCTCAAAGGCAGACCATGGTCCTTTGATAAATCTATGTTAGCCATCCAAGAAGTCAATGGAAGTATTCCTATCTCTGCTATAACCTTCTCACATGAACCATTCTGGGTGCAACTACAAAATATTCCACTGGCAGGTATGAACAAATTCTATGGTAAACAAATTGCATCTGGTATAGGACAGATTTTGGAAGTAGAAGTTGATGATAATGAACTGAGTTGGAGTAACTTTCTAAGAGTGAAAGTTCTTGTTGATATTAATAAACCTTTGGCCAGAGGGAGATGGGTTAGAGTTCTTCATCAGAAAATTTGGATTGCTTTCAAATATGAACATCTACAAAACTTCTGTTTTATATCTGGTGTAATTAAACATAAAGGGAGAGGCTGTCATCTATTCAAGCAGGATGATCAATCGCAGCAGCAATATGGCCCTTGGCTAAAGACTGGACCTGCCAAATTCACTGTTAAAGATTCCAAGAGATATGACAATAAGCCTGAATCAAGCCAACTTAGAGAAGAGCCCAGTCATCAACCAACAACGGCTGAGGAAGATACCAATAGCAGTGGTAAAGCCACTATGGTGGAGGAGCAACCCCCAGACCAGCAAATTCCTGCTTCAGCCTCAGAACCTAGTCCCACTCTTCTCGAGAGCCATCCTGTCATGAACCCCACCACCTCAAATTGTCCCTCGATTCCCACCTGTGCCAGCTCAAAAGGTCAGTACCCTCCAATTCCCTTGAAAACTTCTATTCCACCTATCTCAGTGGGCACAGAACAGATAACATATCTTTCTGTTAAGAAAACAGCACTACCAAATGCCCCTAATGCATTGGAACCACATTCAAAATCTGTCTCTCCATCCCTAGTGGATGAGATGGATCACGATCCAACCCATCTAAATTCCCAACCCACCATACCAATAAATCCAAAGAAAACCAATTGGAAGAGACTGGCTCGTGGAACCCCACCCACATCTCCCAATTTGGGACTTACCACAAGAGGAGGAACCAAGAGATTGGCCTCTCAAACCTCGCTAGATCCTAGCTTTCAAACTTCCAATTCCAAGAAATATAAGATCCTGCACAATGCTGAGACTCAAACCTCTTTGGCTAATCAGGTGGTGGCTGCAAGGCAGCCCCACCAATCACAATGAAATGCCTCAGCTGGAACTACCGAGGGCTTGGGAACCCTCGGACAGTTCGAGAACTACACCACTTGGTGTACCAAAAGAGCCCAATCTTTGTTTTCCTAATGGAAACAAAGTGTCACAGGAATAAGGTGGATCGAATTAGTAAGCAGTGTGGTTTTCCCAACTGTTTTGCAATTGACAGCAAAGGACTTAGTGGAGGTATAGCTTTGATGTGGAAAGAGAACCTTGATGTCAAACTGATTTCCTATACTAGACACCACATTTCAGTAGAGGTTCTCATATCTGATTGTCACCAGACTTTTATCCTCACAGGATTCTATGGTCACCCTGAGGCTCACAAAAGAACAAGTAGCTGGGAACTAATGAGAGCATTGAAACCTCGTTCTAATCTAGCTTGGATCTGTCTTGGAGATTTTAATGAAATATGCTTCCAATTTGAAAAAATGGGTGCTGCTGAAAGACCATACAGATTGATGGAGAACTTCAGAGGTGCAATTGAGGATTGTGAGCTGAATGAGATTCATTTTGATAATGATTACTTTACCTGGAACAACAGAAGGGAGGGAGATCAATTTACCAAACTTAAGCTGGATAGAGCACTTGGGAATTTAACATGGTTTAATTGTTTCCCAAATAGCAGTGTAACTTCTTTAACTGCTCAATGTTCAGACCACTGCCCCATTTTATTATCATTTGATTCAAGTCCACAAGCTGAGGTCAATCACACTAGGCCTTTCAGATTTGAAGCTCAATGGATCTCTCGAATAGAATGCAGAGAATTGATAGCTAAGGCCTGGAATGATACTCCAAACCAGAACTCCAAATTGTTGGAATTCTCTGCCAGCCTCAACAGATGCAAGGATTATCTTCAACTATGGAGCAAGAACCTTTTCAATAATCAAAAGCAACAAATTAACTCTAAGCTTTCACAAATCAAGAGGCTTCAAGAGATTAATACAGGAAGGGGTAATGAGGAGATTAATATGCTCAGGGCTGAAGTAGATGGTTTACTTGAAGAAGAGGATATTAAATGGAAACAACGTGCTAAGCAAACATGGCTCAAAGAAGGAGATAGAAACACCAAATTCTACCACATGTGTGCTAATCAAAGGAAAAAACAAAATACCATCAACAAAATCTCAAATGATTCCGGGCTCGCAGCAAACAATCCAGAAGAAGTAAGTAATCTATTTAACCTCTTCTTTAAAGATCTCTTTACTACTTCCCAGCCAAACCTCATTGATGAATGCCTAGAAGACTTGGAACCAGCTGTCTCGGATGATATGAATATCTCCCTCACTAAACAAGTCACTTCAGCAGAAGTTAAAGATACCATTTTTAGCATGAATGGTCTAGGGTCCCCAGGACCCGATGGCTTTCCAGCCATTTTCTATCAAAAATTTTGGGATATTGTAGGCCACCGAACCTACTTAGCTGTACTTGAAGCCTTCAATTCCAATGTCTGGCCAAGGAACTTCAATGATACTTTCATTGCCTTAATCCCAAAAAAGAAGGTTCCCCTCTTAGTTTCAGAATTTAGACCTATTGCTCTTTGCAATGTCAGCTATAAGATTTTGGCTAAAGTCCTTGCCAATAGACTGAAACCTCACCTCTCTCAGCTCATTTCCCCATCCCAAAGCGCCTTTGTCCCAAATAGATTAATTACTGATAATGCTATCATTGCATTTGAAACAATGCACACAATGAATAATCTGTTGAAAGGAAAAGAGGGACATATGGCACTCAAGTTGGACATGAGCAAAGCCTATGACAGGATCGAATGGCCTTTCCTTGCAGTTGTGATGACCAAGTTGGGATTTGCTTCAAAATGGATAAATACCATCATGAACTGTGTGAATTCAGTATCATACTCAATCCTTCTAAATGGTATTTCACAAACCCCATTCTCCTCTTCTAGAGGCATCAGACAAGGTGATCCTCTATCCCCATACCTATTTATCCTATGTGCTGAGTGTCTAAGTAAACTAATCCAAACAGCAGAAAACAAAGGAGTCATTACAGGGGTCCCTATTGGCAGATCTGGCATGCATGTTAGTCACTTATTCTTTGCAGATGATTGTCTCTTATTTTGCAAGGCAAATCCTCTAGAATGGTGTAGACTCCTTTACCTACTAGAGAAATATGAAAAAGGATCAGGTCAAAGGCTCAACAAAGACAAAACTTCTATCTTTTTTAGCAAGAATACAAGGAAGGAAGCAAAAGAACTCATCATAGCTGTTGCTAGTTTACAATCCTCTCAACCTTATGACAGGTATCTAGGCCTTCCAACTCAGATTGGGAGAGACAAAATAAAAGGCTTCAAAAGCATTATTGATCGAGTGAGAAGCAAAATCAGCAACTGGAAATTGAAGCATCTGAGTCAAGCTGGAAAAGAGATTCTCATCAAATCAGTCCTCCAATCCATCCCAACTTACAGCATGGGAGTCTTTAAATTACCTAAAGGTATAGTTGAGGAACTTAATCGACTCATTAGACAATATTGGTGGGGAAACCATGAGGACAGAGGCAAAATCAATTGGTGCTCTTGGGAACTAATGAGGAGATCAAAAATGGTTGGTGGCCTAGGATTCAAGGATCTGGAATTCTTCAATCTGGCCATGCTAGCAAAACAGGGCTGGAGATTGATTCAACACCCTGAATCACTAGCGGCCAAGATTCTTTCTGCAAAATACTTTCCTAATGGCAATTTCCTTCAAGCCAAAATCAAAAGGAATGCATCTTACATATGGAGAAGTATCTTTGCAGCAAAAAATCTGTTGGAATCAGGATTAATATGGAGGATTGGTGATGGCAAGCAAACCAGAATCTGGAAGGACAAATGGCTCCCATGCCCCACTTCATTCATGATTCAAAGTCGACCCAAGGACTTAGATCCTGAAGATGTCGTAGCCTCTCTGATTGATCAATCAACTTTGTCATGGAAAACAGAAACTTTGAACTCTCAATTTTCTGCCAATGAAGCAAAAGAAATTTTGCAAATCCCTATATCTATCTGTGGTAGCCCTGACAAACTCAGGTGACAAGGAACCAAGGATGGCATATTTTCTGTTAGCAGTGCCTACAACCTGCAACTCACTCTTCACCATTCAACTCAAGGTCAATCTTCATTTTCTACCACTAACAAAGAAAAATGGGGAAGACTATGGAAGCTGCCTATTACCAATACTGAAAAACTCTTCCTATGGAAGGCTTGCCATAATGCTTTACCTACCAAAGCTAATCTAAAAAGGAGAAGACTAATGGAAGATTCCAACTGTCCCATTTGCCACCAGGTCGAGGAATCAGTGGAGCATGCTCTCTGGGAGTGTCCTGCAGCCAATGATGTATGGAACTACTGCTCCAAAACATTTCAGAAGCAGAGAGTATATTTCCCTTCTTTCAAAACAATGGTCCTCAATATGCTAGCTGAAATGAAGGAATCTCCTAGTCGAATTTGCAGTGGTGATATGGAAGATTTGGAAGCAAAGGAATGAGTTCATCTTCAAACAGACCCTCACTAATCCTCATACTCTATCCTTTCAATCAAAACAAAAAATAGAAGAACTACAAATTTTGGCCACCCATATACCAAATCCACCTCATATGGCAAGGAATCCAATCACTCATTGGGAGGCCCCTCCTCAAAACCTTTATAAGGTGAACTGGGCAGCAAATTTATCAAAACTATCCTGCACATGTGGTGTTGGTGTGTCTATCAGAGATTGGCAAGGGCAGTTCATAGCAACAATGAGGATGAAGCTATCTTTATTTCCCGATACTTGGCTTGCAGAAGCTTATGCTGCTCAACAAGCTACTCTCCTAGCCTCAAATATTAGTCTACGGAATATCATTCTTGAAGGAAATGCACAGCAGACAGTGAAAGATCTTAATGGAAATATTGATAACTGGTCTTCAACTGGTTTGATTTCGAAGGAAACTAGAATCCTATTAAACCAATTTGATTCATGGTCCGTTCAATCTGTACCAAGAGCTTCCAATGTGATAGCTCATGCATTAGCAAAAAATGCTCAAGTTATTGATAATGTACTTATTGAGCTAGAGGACATTCCAGACTGTATTGACCATTTGGTCTCTACTTAATGAATATACCATTCAAGTTTCAAAAAAAAAACAAAGCAAGTTCCTAATGTGCTTCACTGAAGCATCAATTCAACATATAATATTTTAGGCAAACATGAATGGGGCAGATGCACATGCGTATACGTGGCAGTCGGATTTTTACTCCTTTCTCTAAGTGAAGCATGGTGAGAAGTTGCCCTAAAACCGTGATCCTCACATATCTTTAGCAATCACCCATCAACTTTCATGTGATTGGTGTTACATTTTTCTACATCCATTTCTTCTTACAATTAAATAAATCAACTAATATTAAATGGGAATCAAAGACAATTTTCACAACCATGGCATCAAGTTGTTTAACCAATATCCTATATATGTACATGATCAGGTCCTCAACTTATGTTCAATAATTTAACAACCTACTCATTTAACAAATTGTTGCATATATATGTTTAAAAAAAAATACCTTTAAGCAAACACACACATGTAATGGACATAGGTGTGCATCTAAAAATAAACTAAGTTTTTGGCATGCATAAGTGATCTTTATAATATATGTTAAAAAAAAAAAACTTTTCAGCATGGACAGTTGACAAGGACATAGGCATGAAGCTAAAAATATAATTCATATACAAATCTGGAACATATATTATGATATGTTCATCCCCAGTATAATCGAACCCAAAGCACAACTTCTCATATTTATAATTTAAATGTAACATTGTGATTATTAGGTTTCAATTTCCCACAACATTTGTAACTTTCTCTTAAATGAAGTATACTATATGTCATTCAGAAAATTCTTCTACTTTTGTTGCAATCAATCAGAATGTGAAGCAGAAAAAATAAAGGGACAAAACACCTTCCCTTAAAGCAAGCAACAAGGACACACCAACCCATATTTCATTGCAATTTAAACCATATACTAATAACACAACAACTTCAATCTTCTATCCCATGTATACATCCAACCACTAAAGATCTTCCTTCAAGTTGTCTTCCCCCAACTTCAATACAGCTGAATGGAAACCTTGTTAACTAAATTAGTGCTCGTGTCTACCCATACAATTTGTTATAGTCTAATACTAGATTTGATTGACCATATACCAATGTTAATAGAAATAACCAACCCAATATATAGATGCTGCAATTAAAAACTAACATTAATCATTTTAGCTTTATATGATGAGGTGTTGATAGATACCTGTTTGGAAGGGTTGTGGCCCTTATAACAGTTGATGCAACAGGTATTTCGGATGAAGCAGGAAATTAGCCAACTCTTGTCCCCCTAACTTGCTCCAAGTGTGAAATTCAAGCCCACCTCATCAAAATCTCCCCATATACACCAATGTTTCTAACTGTTACCTCCAAAATGTATCTCATCTCCTTGAATCCTAACAAAGAACTTCCTGCAACCTCACCATACAACAATAAAAGCTGACAAGTGATCACAAATTTGAACCATCCCAACCATGCCTCCAGAAAGCCACTCACAAAAATATTTGATCTTCCTCTTAGCCAACAAAATGCTTTATCCCATGACCTCTCAAAGCTAAAAAAAAAAAAAACCCCAAAAAGTGGTTAAATCATAGCAAATTTAGATAGGTTGGGGAGTCTCCCTTAAAGACTCCCCCTAAGATTGTTGTTATGACATTGAATATATCATAAACTTGTCGAATTCTACTTTCTTTACCAATATTTCTTGAACATTGACCTTTTGTGCCTCAAACTGGGCTTTGTAAAACTGTGCATCCTCTGACAATAGTCCTCCATTGTCACAAGCAAATGTTATGACTGATGTTTTAGGCATCACCTTTTTCACCCAAACCCTTTTTATATCGAAATCTTTTGCCAAGAACCTCACTGAACACTGCAGCTGCTACTTCCTTAGTTCGTCCCTCCAATGCCATGTCATTTAGCTTCTCCACCATTTTGTTCTTCCACATGAGAGTCAAAAAGTCACAGTTTTCAACAATTTAGAATATATCTAAATTAACCATGGTTACTTTGCTAGATGCAGTGGAACAAATATATTTAATCTCATAGGACATTGTTTAAAAACTGCCAAGAACAGTAGCCATTTGTGACTCACATAGAGATCTTCAGTTATGTTGGTCACAAACTCATTCTTCTTCTTTGACCATCGAGTCTCTTTAAGAAATTCCACCAGATTAGTTACACCCTCATGCTGAAACATCCAATTAAAATATCACACATCAAATATATCAAATGTTTTGTGCTACCCTTAGTCCCTATATACGAATCATTATGATATTGAAAAATTTATTAAATGCCATTACCGCAAAATTTTATTGCCTTGTCTTTGATTATTCGAACAAAGGACTTCCTGCCAGTCGTATGGTTTGTGCATTGTTGCTCCCTATTCACCTTGTTCTGAAGTGACAGCGCCTACTCCAGAATAATACATGCCATGGAAGTTTAACAAATTCCATGTATTAGTTTTATATATATCTCGTACTTACAAATGCATTAAACAATTGACCACATACCAATTTAAGATGCACTTACCTTGAACTCCTTACTACCCCATTGTATGCATAATTTTTTCCAAACCTCTACATCCACCATATCGATGCCTTTTGCTAGAGTCATTTTAAGACTTCCAAAATTTTGTACATTTTGTGTAGGTTGTAGTGAAAAGAACTGAATCTCCAACATAGTTGATCGGTAACTATCTTTCGCTTTTCCTATTGTAGGATAAAGTCAGCCTAAATATAGCAGCAACTTGTGTCAATATATGCAAACAAACTAATGAAGAAAAGATTATCTAAAAAAAAAATACTAATAATACACAATCTTGCTTACTTGAACTCAACTGCACAACTCCTTTTACTCAACATCTGGCACATCATTCCAACTAGCATAACTCATGTCAGCATAATGTTAGATAATCCATGTCACTCTTCCACTGAATATGCTTGCATTTTTGTATGAAACATTTGTATCTCCATCCTTTATCAGCAAAGGAATCGGGCCAATCTTTCGAAGCATATCAAATTTTGTCATCTTTGCCCGTCCAAGACCATGTTTCTTAGTCACTGAAACTAAATGTGGAGCTCGACTACAAATATGTCAGTATTATATATGTATCTCAAAAACACCATTGCTATATAATGGAAATTGTTATAACATATAGTACTTTTAAAGATAAGCATATGTACATGTACTATCCATATGGTCTAGAAACTCAGTTTCAAGTACAACATCAGGCGGTTGGGTTGAGTCATCCGATAATGACTCAGTGTCGTCTCTTAGTGTCGATACATTTTGTAGAGGTGATTGCTCATCTTGTATTACTAGCCTGTGCACTAAAATGTCCCTAAAGCCGCCCCCAAATAGTCAGCATTAAATTTAGTAAGTAGCAGGAATATATCAAACATTCACAGGGCAGAATCAATGTCAAATGGTTGTCATTCAGCTTTATGATCTTAAGTATGCTGTTGATGTGTTACAAAATTTTAAGACATTATATCTTTTAAAATTCCATTTAAACAAAATGGGAATGCATCTAAAAAACCATTACAAAATTATTGAAATGAAACAAGGACATATGTAATAGTGTATAGTCAGAGTTGAGTAAAGGCCAAAGTTTTAGAGTAATATCCCAAAGCTAGAAAGCTCTAGACTTGGGATTACATAACCATGTAATCTTTCCAAGCAGATATTAAACAATTGAAACTGCTTTTATATGCACTTTTCACCTATGGAACTAAATAGTACCTGGGATTTCAAACAATCCTCCTTCAACAGGACCATGGGATTATCTCCTAACCCATTACTTTCGTTTGGTGCAGGCAATTTTCCTGGGAACCCATGTAACAAGTTTCACCAGATTAATGTAGTTCGTGTTCATGGGTTTCTCACACATTTTTGTGACCCACAAATGATGATTGTCTTTGCTAGAGTTTAAAAATACATGACAATAGCACTGACACATGACTCCCATGTCAAACCCACAAGAAAGATGAAGTGTCATTCCATAAACCCAGAAGAAAAAATGAAATATACTCATCCGTAACACCATGTATCGAAATAGCTCAGCAAGTCGTGCATTTAGTTATCATCAAACCATGGAAAAACCATAACAAAAGTTATCGAACATCATGCAATAACAAATAGAAAAGTAGGTATGATTTTCAGGAAAAAAAACACAACTTTCCTTTACCGATCAATGAAGTTCGAATGCAGCACCGTTGGAGTGAAGCTTGGAATCTTTTGTGACTAGGTTTCTCTTTAGCAAAGGGCGTATTCAGCTAGGGGTCAAGAAAGTAGCACTCTTGTTGCCCTTTCTTGTTGTTCCCTGCAATTGTAGTAGAAATTATAAGTCCATTCCGTATAAAGTAAAGAGTTTAGAAGGAGATTGGGCCAAAAATTACACATTTGACCCTTACTTTTTTGCTCTCCACCCACCATTCTCATTTAAGCTTCCCGCCTAACATCTATGATGCATGTCATCCTCGGTGCGACTCAATGGATTTTTGTAACCCATCTCAGTACATGGGTTCAGTACTTATAAATATTTCATATAATTAGTCTGCCACCAAGATAAGTATTTAAAATAAATATTAAACTTACAGCTTACAAGTATTCCAATATTGAACTTTATTATTAAAGTTAAATTTATCAACATCTATCAACTTATTGGTCATTTTGAAAATACCATCAAAGTAGGTAGACCAAAAATAATTTCAATGACTCCTTAAACGTAAATAATAATTTATATAATAACCACTTCCGGATGTAGTGTACCAATTCAATGACTCCTGATTGTTTTCATATTCACGTGTGACAGGTTCTCACAATATATGGTAAATAAAGGTCGTATGTTTGCAAAATACCGTCATTGAAGTTGTTAGAAAAAAAAATACTTCTGACTCAATTGTTACACTACTTGGCTAAATAATTTGTTGCTTATTAAAAATACCACATGAATGAACCTCCCTTATGTATATAGCTAGAGACATACCTTTCTATACATTCACAAATTTGTTTTAAAAAGTTTGTTGGAAAAATATGTCAGAATTTATAAATTCTTTGTTGCCAGCAACAACCAGAATTTGGGTTAACATATTAGGTAATGAACCTCCCTTATAGTAGCACATTTAATTATCCAAACATTAATATTGCTAATCATATGGTTATCAAATCTCCACGATCTTATATCCGCCTAAGCTAAATATTTCATATATGAGAATCACAGGTTTTCAATTAGAATTTATAATCTCTCATTTAAAATGTCCACCATGCCATCATAATCGATACATTAAGAACATGATTGAGATGGGGCAAGATAATAAAAAGTGACAATCGACTCTATTATCGATATTAACTCCAACCCTATCAATGTTCAAAGTATCCCTAAACAAAATACTAGACTACCATCATTGAAAACATGATCAGATAATGACCATGTATCCATTGGTCATGACTAATTAATCTTCTTCAAACTACAACAAAAATTGTTCAGGCATCTTTTGTTCATCCGCCATAATCCTCAACTTGTGAAGTTGCAGCAAACCTTGGTCATCAGCAGAGGCATGTTGCAACTAGTAGAAATATAAACAAAGATCGGAGTCTTAAATCCACATGAATCATTTATTGTTTATTGGGTCTGTGTAGTCTATACAAACCCATGTACTTGTAAGACATGATATTTATACATCTTCCTGACTCAAAATTTTAAAACGTGCTATATATATTGGCAGGATAATAGATAAGTTCCTAAAATTCCATAAGTTTAAAAACCACATCTTCTAACGCAAAACAACCGCCATTGTCAACTAAGGAACCCAAGGCCATTGCCATCGTGGTAATGACTCACAAATTGTAGTAGATAAAAATTTTGAATCAATTAGTTGAGGCATTGTAAGATGGACATGTCAGTGTATCAGATTACCTCCACAATATCTTTCTCTTCCCCAGCAGCAAGTTCCCCACCCCTTTCCTTTATAAATTCATTTCCTGAGCATTTGGCTTTTTTAGGTGTATAAATAACACATGTTCCATCGCTCCTTCAAGTTGATGGAGTTAACAATCTGCAAGCATTGGTCTGTCATCACAAGTGCCTTTTTCCTTTTAAGAGACATTGAATAAGGATGTTGCAAACTTCGGCATCATATGTATTGTAACTAAGTAATTAAAAAATTGAACTTCTTAGTGCTCCATGCTCTAGAAAGAGTTACAATATGTGCACTAAACTCAGCAGGGTCATTTGTAAGGGACATTTATGACTCAGATAATTAGTTTCCCTTTACTCGAGCTTTTGCAATGGAAACTAATGGATTATATATATATAGAAAGAGTTACAACATTGTACTAAATAAAGGACACCCGGAACGATGCATGACTATGCTGCATAATGGCATAAGGGGCTTAATAATGTTTCATTGTAGCACTATCTTATATGGGGAAGGTGAACATAGGAACTTACTTTCAATGACTTATTCGATCAGTGTCATCCGAAAAACTTATGTCATCATTCGTCTCTGCATCGGTGTCGATAGAGAGGTCTTAATTTGTGGAAACAAGTGACACTATATCACTGCAATCAAATTCTGACTCCTCCAAAATACCGTTTTCATCATGCTGGTCATCAAGAATGTCATTACTACCCCTAGATAATACAGCAGCAGAAACAATGTTGGGCTCAATGTCTGGCCTTAGCCATGATGTCTGATGGTCATTGTAGTCTGTAAATGTCAGACCATTGTTCCTCCTGATATACCTTGGGCTCGCTTACTTCATCCCCATCAGAACTCGTTTGCAATTGTGGGATATCATAGACATTTCTATATGTGATCTTCTGACTAACGTGCCGAGACGAAGACAATTTTGTGTCTTCAAGGTAAAAAAACTTTTGAAGCTTGGCATGCCAATACAAAGGGCTCATCCCTATACCAAGTTTGGGACATGTTGACACTTGTAACATGCTCACCGATATGTATCCCTCAAGTGGTATCACCAACATCAAACCAATCGCAACTAAACAACCATACACGCCGCCAACCCATGTACAGCACCTCCAAGATGTCTTTGAGAATGCCATAGAAATCCACCATAGTTCCCTGATGCTCACTGATAATGTAGACACCATTATTTTGTATCCTACGATCCAGTTGCCGCTGCTTTATATGAAATCGAATACCATTCATTATACACCCAGCATATGAACCAACCCAAGGTTTAGGACCACAAGTTATTGCATATAGATCATTAGAAACTTTGTCGGGGTCCTTAGCATGGAGCGCTTGAATCTAATATGATGACACCAAGAGAACATGACGAAATTCCAATGAGTAATATTATACTTTCGCAGGTAAGAAGCTCGGGAAATAATAATTCATATGGGTTTACTCACACATTTCCAACACCATGATGGACATTTAGCTTCATGTCTTAAATCAATATTAGATATGCTCTGCTCCTTCAAGATGTTGTAGTGCTCCCTTTGAAAAGTAATAAAATGAAAAAGGGTTAAAAAGAATAAGATAGAAGTTTGGAAAAAAAAATTAAAAAAAAAAATCTGATGAGAAATAAGCAACGACGATTTTGGGTACTTACTCCAAGTATTGGTCAATCTCAGAGCAGTTGTTGAGGGCATATCATCTGGCAGTCCTAAATAGTTTCTTCCCTAGGTGGATAGGTATGTAACTACCGAGTGAGTGCACTTTTTGAGAAAAAAAGTGAGAAGGCAGATCTCTCGGATGTTTGCTCTCCTACATCAACGTTTCAATCCTCTTGAGTGAACCTACTTGGAAGATCATGCAAATAAATCGATGACAATGTCAAGCATTTTACATGAATATATGCCTCTGCAATGGATCCTTCTGGTCGGGCTTTGTTTTTAATGTACTGTTTAAATTTTCTCAAATACATCTTAAATGGATACATCCACCGGTATTGAACTGATCCTATGAGTAACAACCCACGAGGTAAATGGAGAGTTAGGGAGACCATTACGTCAAAGAATTTTAGTGGAAAATCATTCTCATCTTGCAAAAGATGAGAACAATGTCAATCTCAAGACATTTCACTGTTTCTTTCTTACATGTCTGTGCACATAATTCCCTAAAAAATGTGCTAAGTTTCATCAATATCAAACGTATGTCATGTCTTAAATACCCTCTGACTGTCGCTTGTAGCAGCCTTTGCATGAATATGTAGGCATCATGACTTTTCAAACCCGATATTTTACAATCATTAACATTAACACATTTCGAAATGTTAGACACAAAACCATCAGGAAATCTGTCAGTTTTTCAGCCATGCACAAAATTGTTTCCTTTCATCTCCATGTAACATGAAATATGCATGAGAGATTATAACTCAATCACCAACTTTAGTTAAATGTAAGTCTTTTCTTATACTGAGTTCAACCAAGACTCGTCTAGCATTAATACCATCTTTTTTTTTACAAGAAACATTCATCAAAGTACCTAACACATTATGACAAATTTTCTTTTTGATGTGCATCACGTCAAGATTGTGTCTAAGTTTCGAAGATGACCAATAAGGCAGACCAAAGAAAAAACCCTTCTTTGTCCAATTTAACTCATCAGAGTTGCATTTACTCCTTTTACTACATTTGCCAAAATCAACGTGACTAATGTTATTTAATTGATGCATTATATCTTTTGCCAAAGGTTGTGTAGGTGGCATCTTGTGATCTTCTTTGCCATTGAATACGTTTTTCTTGGTTCTCCAGATATAATATGTTGGTAGGAAGCGGTGATGACTCATGTAACAATGATTCTGACCATTTCTCAACCACAAAGATTCTCTATCCAGATTGCAAGAATGACATGCCAACTTTCCCTTAGTGCTCCATCCAAAAAGATTACCGTATGCAGGAAAATCATTTTTTATCCACAATAAAGTTGCATGCAAAGTAAATCTATGACTAACCATAGCATCATAAGTATCAACAATATTTTCCCACAAATTAGCTAGTTCATCAACTAAAGGGCGTAAGTAAATATCAATTTCATTTCCAAGTGATTTAGACTCAGGAATTAGCGTAGACAGCATGAAGAACAGATCTTTCACACATAACCATTGAGGCAATCTATATGGAACTAGAATAAATGGCCATATGATGTATGGTTTGATCATATTATTGAATGGGTTGAATCCATCACTAGCAAGACCGAGCCTCATATTACAAGCATCCTCAGCAAACCAACTATGCTCCATGTCAAATGTAGTCCACAACTCAAAGTTCGCAAGATGCCGCAAAGTGTTTTCATCATGAACCCTTTCTAATTGATGCCACCTCATGGATACTGCAATTTTCTTTGACATAAATAGTCTTTGCAACCTTGTCTTTGGTGGAAAATACCGCATAACCTTTTGGAGAACTAGTCGTTTAGATGATGCGGAAGACAACCATTAAATGCCCCACACTTAGGGCACTCTTGTTTGTTGGCATTTTCTTTCCAAAATAGTATGCAATTGTTCAGGCATGCATGTATTTCAATTTATCTAAATCCTAACCCTCACTCCAATGAACGTGTTTCATGGAATGAGTCTGGTAAGAGGGAGTCAAGAAAAGTTTTCTTCAAAAGCTGTCAAATAACTTTACACTCCACCCACCAATAGATTTGATGTGGAGCAACTTCACAATCAATAAAAGTTTAGAAAATATTGTGCAACCATCATAAAGCAAAAATCATCTTCCAACAGCTACTCAAAAGTGGCTGGTTCGGGTTCAACCGTGCTAGTTCCCACTGTACGTGTAGCGAGGTGATCATCAAGACCTATGGCGGTTGTCGCATGAATGTCACCCAACATATCGTTGATGTCTTCAATGTAACCATCGTCACCAATATCATTATTATCTTCATCCTTGCTTGTCAAATTCATGTGTTCTTCCTCCCTATGAGATATCCAATCAATGTAACTTAGATCTATGCTTGTAATAAATAAATGTTATTCGACCTCACTTATAGGTAGGAAAAAATTATTATGACATCTACAACATGGACATTTGACACTGTTCTTTCCATGAGCATGAGCTCGAGCCATTGTGAGAAACTGTCTAACCCCTTCTCTATATTCTCTTGACCTAAACCTATCGGCAATATGCATCCAACTTTTGTTCATATGAAAATTATTTAAGATCACCAGTAGGTTTATTATCATAGACATGAAAAATTGGAGTTAGTATATTGGAGTTAGTTTACAAAAGATGCAACACGGTACCAGAAAATAATTTTAATACCTTCCCTCAATCATTATATTAAATTGACAGTATCACAGAACTCTCATTAAGCATACCAAATGAGTCTTCATGTCGCCATGAAAAATTTGTACATTTGAGGAATATCAAGATGGGTTTGTTTGAAAAGAATCTATAGGCAAGACAATGGGAATAGTTCATATAAGGACAAGCATTAAAGAGTATTCATTACTTCATGCTCATCCTACCACCAATTAAAACTGATCTATAGTGCTGATCATTTTCAATGTGTATAATTATTGGGCTAAGTTTTATATTCCCCCAACTTTGACGATTTTTCTAAATGAAGAAGTATCGATCTTAATTGTTAGGTGGTGTAGAAGCAAGCATGGTATTAATTAGTAATGTAGTCATACATTGGTTTTTAATTAGTCACCATTCTACATTAATTGGAGACATGTTATACCATGTCATCTTTACAAGCTGAGGTTTTTATATATGTACATAGTTATAAGCTATGTACATAGTTAAATGGTAATAAATTTATGCCCATAAAGTGGAATATTGAGGTGTATTTTTTGCCTTATTTCTGTCCACATTCAGAAAATGGATAGTCCACATTGAAATTTTTGCAGAATAGATGAAGGTCGGGCCCTAAACTAAATGCAACCAATAGTTCTTCTAGAACTACCTCTAATGTGAAAACAAGTTTTAGAAGCATATGTGCTCATCCATAACTGGTAAAGGCAGCAAAAATTGTGAATAATAAAAGGAACCAGCCTTTTGCTTCATTGGAAAAATATTTTGGTAATTTCCATTTTGGTGCCTCGTTATGTGATTGGAAATTCTAGTTTCTCCAGTGGCCATTTTATAGGCATTCGATCTTATATACGTTTGTTTGGAGTATGTATAGAAAAGATGTAATACTAAAACATAATATTAATACCTTCCCTTAATCATTGTGATTTTATTAATGGTAACACACAATAGTATTATGATAATCATAGTGTTCAAATGATAAAGTATCATAAGTTGACAAGGCTAAATGTTTGAGAGTTTTTAAGTATCTATCCTTTTCAAACCAAGGAACTAAAAAGGCTACAATTGGGTCTAACACACTAGCATTACAGCCAGTATTAACATGCATCACTGGTTTATTCCATAGGTTGTAATGCATTATGCTTCATACAATATGCTGACCCAGTGAGAGAGTTGTACCCATATGATTTAAATTGGCTTAAATCAACAATCACCTATATATTTTGCATATCCTAATTTAAATGCAAAAGAATTTCGAAGAACAAAAAGGAGCAAAGAGCCTAAGTCATGGATCCATGTCTACCCATTTTTAGATTCTTGACTTCCCTTTGTACAAATCATCCTAAGTAATTAATTTTAATATCTATCTAATCCCATCACCAACCAAATACAACACAATATACAAAATAAATTACAACGATAGTAAAAGAGAGAAATGGAGAGAGGGGGTTTAGGGAGGATAGAGCTAAGTCACGGAAGATCCGTGACAAAATACCATATTTTGCGGCTACGCGGTTGTGGGGTAGAGAAAATCCCTTGAAGAACTGAAAATTAAGGGAACAATCGGCAAGATTTGTTGTTGTGATGAAAAACAGACAGACAGAGAGGAGCAAAGGGTCAAACCATTACACACACACACATAGAGAGATTAAGGGAGGAGAGAGCGATACTAGCTGGCGACTTTAAGATGTCACCGTAGAGAGAGACACTCACGTTCTGATTTTGGCTCCGCATTTTTTGGACTTTTTTTTTTGTGGATTTTCATCGCTTTTCGCAACTAGGGTTACTGCATGGCGGCTGTAGCCGCCCCTGGTGTCCTCTACACCAACGGGGAACCTAGATACGACTCTCACTTATGCTTAGGCAACATCAAAGGCTTCGTCTTCATCTAGTTTCAAACTCCCTATGCGGTACCCAATGGAGGTAGATGGCCAACAAGGATTCGTGTTCTCTGAGGTGGAGATGACTAGGGCGGCAGAAGACTTCAAGCAAGCTCTGGTGTTGAAGTTCTTGAGGGTCCGTCTGTCCATAGACAAGATTCGCCTTGCGGTGATCAAAATGTGGGGTTTACAAGAGATTTCGAATATCAGTTTCATGGATGCTCATCATGTTTTCATGAACTTGCATTCTGAAAGGGACTTTGTTCATGCATGGGCTAGAGAAGGAAGGGTGATTGATGGATGCATGTTTCATCTGTTCAGATGGACCAAAGATTTTGATCTTAAATAAGAACCATCGTCGGTGCCTCAATGGATTTATTTGCTAGGCCTTCTGTTACATATGTATCAGCTTGATTGTTTGCAAATTCTAGCTACGAGGTTTGGTCGCTTCCTGGGCACAGATAATGCAATTATCAATAAAACTAGGGCATCTGGTGCTAGGCTTTGTGTAGAGGTGGATCTTCTGGAGGACCAAGTCCAGGGCTTCCCGATTGTTGTTTTGGGCCACAAAACAATATGGCAAGAGGTGTGGTATGAAAAACAAGGTTCTTATTGTAAACATTGTCGACGCCAGGGGCACATCGCAACAGAATGTCAGGCAGGGATGAAGAAATCGGGCCAGGAAGATCGTGCTCTTAAGCCCTCTATTAAGAAGAATGATGCAGAATAGAGGGTTAAAGCACACGGATCACGGGAAGAGCCAGACGTGAGGAAACCAGACTCTGTTACAGGCCAGGATCAAACAGTTCTTACAGAGGAGCTGGGAGATGGTCAAACGGAGGCTATAGACGGGCCACCACAGGAGCCTATACAGGATGTGCCTCCTAGGGAACATACTATTTCTGGTGGATCAGCTGAGGGCGTGGAGGTCCAAACTGATAATGTTATAGATACAGGGAGCCAGGATTTTGATGTTGAAGAAGGTCAATGTGTCTTGTACAGGTTGTGACGCCAGGAAGGGATGTGTAAGAGACTCATGGCTGTGTAGAAACTAGAGTTGCAAAGGAGCAAATAGTCACTAGAGTCTGTAATCAAGGTATAGCAGATGACGTGACTGTGCAGGAGATTTTTAATTGGGATCGCCAGCCTCTTGAAGACCATCAGGATGTTGTTCTTGAACTTTTGGAAATGGAAAATACTCTCACTGAGGCTGTGATGGAAGACAAGCATAACTCTTATCAGGAAGGTGATGAAACTACATGCATGTTGGCTAAATCGAAGGTATACGCTCTAAGTCAGAGTTGAGTAATGCGGTTCCTACATTGAACAATTCTGCAAGTTGGGTGGTACGACAAAACTGACGGGTTATTTCCCGTCCAGAGAGATTGAATTTATGATTGATAAATTGATGGTTTGGAACGTGCGTGGGTTGGGCACGTCTCAGCAAAGATTAAAACGTATGGTTAGAAAATACAAGTCTACTATCTTGGTAATCTTGGAACCGTTTGCTGAAGAGGCTTCAATGGACAACTGGGCAAGGTTTTTTGGTTTTATGTGTTATTGTGCTAATGAAGTTATGGGAGGCAAGATTTGGGTGTTTTGGAGTGCAGATATGTCTTTTGAAGTGCAAGGTATGTCGGATCAAATGCTCTCAGGTTGTTTTACCAAGGATGACAATCGTATTAATATATCTTTTATTTATGCAAAGTGTAATCAAGTGGACAAAAGAATGTTATGGCAGGATATTGAGAATGAGCTCATGGATGTTCCTGGGCTCGTTGTGGGGGATTTCAACACTTTATGCAATGATGGTGAGCGGATAGGAGGTAATCCTCGACCTTTATCGGCTATGGCAGATTTTAATTCTTGCATTCATAATTGTGGGCTTTTCGAGATGAGATCTAGTGGGAGCAAAATGTCATGGTGTAATGGGCATAGAGGTGTGTCAAGGAGTTAGGTCCATCTGGATCGAGCTCTTTCGAATGTTGCCTTCACTCAAAGTTGGCCGAACGCTAGCATGGAATATTTAAGTCGTAAGTCTTCGGATCACTGCCCTATGTTAATTAATTTTCATAAGGAGGTGACCAACTATGGCCCTTCCCCGTTTCAGTTTCAAAGCATGTGGAGTACACATGACAATTTTATGGAATGTGTGGAGGAGGTTTGGAGGGAAAAGGTCACTGGGACGAGATTATTTCGATTAGCTACCAAACTAAAAAAGCTTAAAGTGGTACTCAGAAGATGGAATAAAGAGGTGTTCGGCCGGGTGGATCAATCCATTAAGGAATTAGGAGAGCATATGGAGGTTCTTGAGCTCCAGCTTCAAGAGGGTTTTCTTCCTAATTTAAAAGATGACTTCTTACGCATAAAAGCGGAATTGAAGCTTTGGGAAAATAGAGAAGAGCTTAGATTGGCTCAACAGGCTAAAAAGACATGGCTTAAGGAAGGAGATCGTAATACAACTTTTGATCATGCCGTAGTCAATCAACAACGTAAAGCTTCATTTGTTTCCAAGATGGCCATTCCAAATGGTCCTGTTTTGGAGTTGCCAGAGATGATTCATAATGGAGCAGGGAGTATTTTAAAAATTTCCTCACGGGGGAGGGACCTACAGGTATTCCTGAGTTGAATGGTTTATTATCCCCGGTGGTAGATGCGGAAGAGAACCATGGTCTTGCTAGGGAGCCTTCGAAAGAGGAGGTTTGGAAGGCTTTATCTTCCATTCCTAAGCATAGTAGCCCCGGACCTGATAGTTTTGTTTCTGATTTCTATTTACAATGCTGGAAGATTGTAAAAGACGATGTAATTGAAGCTGCGAGGGATTTCTTTCGAGGTACACCATTGCTTAGATTTTATTCCGCTTCTTATATTGTTCTCATTCCAAAAGTGCAGGATCCTCAGAGCTTTGACAAATTCCGGCCGATAAGTTTGTGTAATGTGGCTTACAAAAAATTTTCAAAAATTCATGTGAATCGGCTGGCAACTTTGCTCCCCCGTATGATCTCTTAGGAACAAGGTACTTTCATTCCGGGACGGAGCATTTTTGAGAATATAACACTAGCGTAAGAAATGGTACATTCAATCCATTGGAATTCTAATGGAGGAAATGTAATGCTTAAGATTGATATGGTAAAGGCGTATGATAGAGTTGATTGTGATTTTTTGAGCTTGGTTTTGAAGGGTTTTGGTTTGGCGGATCGTTTTTGTGGTTTGGTGGAGGCTTGTGTGAAATCACCTTGGTTTTCGATTATGAGGAATGGAACCTTTAAAGGTTTTTTCAAACCAACAAGGGAGTTGCGGCAAGGGGATCCTCTTTCCCCTTATTTGTTTATTATAATGCAAGAAGTCCTTTCTCGGCTATTGAGGAACAATTTTGAGCAAGGAAGAATTAGCTCTTACTACTATTCGCGAGGTGCTCCTTTGGTTTCGCATCTTCTATATGCGGATGATATCCTTATTTTTGCTAATGGGGAGAAGCGATCCATTAGAAGGCTCTTACGTACACTGGATCAATATGCTAGTTGGTCTGGGCAATTGATTAATAAGGATAAATTGGCTCTTTTTATGTCAAAAAAGATCTCTTATGCAAGGAAATGTGGCCTTCTTAACATGACGGGTTTTGTGGAAGGAACTTTCCCAACAATGTATTTAGGAGTTCCGCTGGTAACAGGCAAGCTTACAGCAAGAAATCTGGAGCCGGTGGTGAACAAAATTCGTAATAAGGTGACAGGTTGGAAATGTAAAACCTAATCTCAGGGTGGCCATTTAACTTTGATTAAACATGTGTTGTCGTGTATGGCAACTCATCCGTTGGCAATTCTCAATGTTCCAAAGGTCCTGTTATCCAAGCTAAATTCCATTCTCTCAACATTCTTTTGGGGTGAGTTTAATGCTAAATCGAAGCATAATGGGTCTCCTGGTCAACTATCTGTAAACCAACCAATGAAGGTGGGTTAGGAATTCGTGACTTCCATGAAATGCAGGTTTCTATGCATATGAAGTTTGTATGGCGTCTCCTTATGTTGGATAATCTCTGGACGTAGTTCTTCCGGGCTAAGTATGTGAAGGATGGCAGTCTAGTCATGGCATCTTCACGTGTAACTGGTTCACGGTTCTGGAAAGCTCTTATGCAGGTGTTTCCAGAGGTTTACAATCACACTAAGGTAAGGGTCAAGGAAGGCAAAGTATCCTTTTGGCATGATAGGTGGTTGTCAAGTAGTCCCCTAAGTGTAGACGTCCATAACATCGCAAACCATAAGGCCTTAGTTAAAGACTTTTGGGTTGGTAATGCTTGGGATGAGAACCCTCTTGTTGAAATGATTGGTGAAAACAGAGCTTTTGAGGTGGTGCATTCGGTTATGGCTGGTAAAGAGGGTTCAGATGTTTATATTTGGGAACCGGCAAAGAATGGAATCTTCACCACTGCGTCCGCATGGGATATTATTCGAGTAAGAAGGGAGGAGCTCCCTTGAAAGGACTAGTTTTGGCACAACCTCCTCCCTAAAAAGGTGGCTGTTTGTGTTTGGAAAGCTTGGTTTCATTGCTTACCTGTGGATGAACGGATCAGTTCTATGGGTGTCTCACTTGCTTCGCACTGTGATTGTTGTAGCAATGGCGGTATTGAAACTTTGGATTATGTTTTATGTGTGGGGGAATTTTCTAAGGCCGTCTGGGAACGAGCAGCATCTGCACTTGGTGTTAGTTGCATGAATTTATCAACATGGCGATCTCGGGTTTTAGCGTGGTTCAGTTGTGCGAAACGGGCTTCTCAGTAGGGTACTCTAGTAGGATTAATCCCAAGCATCATCACTTGGTGGTTGTGGTTGCGCCGATGCAAAGAAAGAATGGATTCGAAGTTTGAAACGGTTGAGGCCACATAGCTTGCGGTGAAGTTTTGGCTTTATCATATTTTTGAGAATATGGTGAAATGCAGAAGACTGTCATCTAGTGATCAAAATATTTTTTCAGCCATCAATGTGCCCATTAAGCAGGTTGTTAGTCGTCCCATTCGTACGGTAATATGGTCCAAACCAAGTCCGAGGTGGATGAAACTAAATGTTAATGGAAGCTGTAAGGGAAATCCGGGAACTTATGGTGGTGGTGGAGTGATTGGAGATCATTTAGGGAATGTTAGAGTAGCTTTTTCAGACTATTTTGAGGTTGGTACGAACAATACTGCTGAACTAAGAGCTTTGGCTAGGGGTGTTGAGGTCTGTAAGGAGCATGGTTATTATCAGGTGGAAATTGAGTGTGATTCAGCTATTCTAGTGAACTAGTTGACCACAAGCGCATGTAATGTGTGGTAATGTATGGTGAGGCTGGTATTATTAAAGTATATGGTGAAGGTGACAAATTACCAAAAGCTACTAGAAGAATGGTTAGACTATATAAAATTGGCCTCCCTGCATTATGGCTTTGATCTTTGTTTCTGTTGGAGGGTCGTGGTTATTGGTCTTTGCCTGGTGACTTTGTTTGTGGGTCGTTATTCTTTTATTGTGTGTGTTTTTTCGACAAATGGGATATTTTTTTATTGATTTATATATGTGTAATTCTCATGTGTCATGTCTATTATTACGATATTCCTCCGCCATAAGTAAGGGTTTCTTTAAATTAAATTGGGAGGGGGCCAAAAAAAAAACTAGCGACAGCAACAGTGTTGCATGGGAAGGGGCGGCAGTGGTCACTTTGTGCGATAGAGAGACACGTTGAAGTTAGAGGGGTTTTAGAATATTGGGCTAGGGGAAAAGAAAAATTAGGGAGTATATAAATGAAAAACTTATTGAGGCAAAAAAAATTGTTGCAACACAATTATCGCTTCAAACTTTATTGCGTCGATTTGTCATCGCCATAATATACACATCAATCGTCACACAAATATTTTTGCATCGAATTTTAAGCCAGAGGCAAAATATTTGCTTCAATAAAAAACCTATAGCATCGTCATTGTGGTTGATGTAAATAAATGGATTTGGTTAGCTACTTGTGTCAAACAATACATCGCCTGGAAAAAAAAAAAAAAAACCTCAAAAGGTGGAATCTCTTGTAGTGGATCTTCTTTGGGACAGAAAATAGTTATTCGTCTACCGCTCTTAAGCCATATTCGAGCTACATGTGTCGTATCATCGAATTCTCATGCCATCAATTTACAAGAAAACAAGAAGCAGTATCATAAAATAGTGGGCAAGTGTGCCTTACATGACACCCAAAGATGTGCATGAGTCACATGCACCATTCACTACCAAATCTACAACTGCCACACATGCCACTCCATCTAATTCTTGGGTTTCAAATCTTCCAACATCTGATCATCTACACTCCTCCACATGGACCCCATGTGTCAATACAGTTCTTCATATCTCTCAAATGCCTACGAAGATGTGATCAAGTCAACTCTCTATTCTAACCTATCTTACTTCTTTCTCTAAAATTATGAATCAATGCACTCTTCCATCCAAGTCAAGTGAACAGGAGACAAAGACCTTCTTCAACTACAATAATCAATCCAAAAGTGGTGCAACCCCATCTATGGCAGTCGTGAAACCTTCAGCAAACCTCTTAGATGACTACCAACCAAGACTATCTTTATGGACTGTTTTCTCTTGGACCATATTACAACCTATTGGGCAAGAGAAAATGAGATCTGAGCTTCTCCTTTAGTCTCAATTTTCCCTATATATATATTTGCATTTCTTTGGCTGTTTAGCACCTAAGTCTAGATCTTTTGGGATGATTGTAGAGGTCCCCAACCCCCCACCTACTGTACTTTCTAATATTGTAATGGAATTAGTCAATTATGAAAAGAAGTGTTGAACACAAGATCTATTGTGAGAGTTCTCACAGCTCTTAGGGAAAATTTTCCCCTTATTTACCATCAAGATAGCATGTTTGTTTACAGTAGAGTGAAAAAAAATATTAACAATCAAATTATTGCAAAATCTCGCATTGCAATTGACTGACATAGCTTACTGAGATTTGTAATGCATGCAATTTATTACCCAAGTTAACGGTAATCATATGTCTTATCTTAATTACTTTCTTATAGGTTTCTTTATAACTGAGGTAATAAGTTTTGTAATGCAAGCTATTTTGCATGTCTTGATGGAGACGTACTTCAAGTACATTCCAAAGATGCACCCATGTTCTAATGTATGGATAGTTCTTTGGGAATTAACGACATTTCTTAGTCTTCATATGGGAAGTAAAGAGGTTTACAACTCAACAGTCGTCGGATCCATATAATAGGATACTATTTAGTGTTTACCATTAGATCTAGGGCTTAAAAGTGAGTTTTGAATTTAATTGGGCTCCAACTTAACACCTAATTTATAATGCACGAACGAACAATAGCAGAATTTAAGGGTGAGTAGCGGGTCCCTGCTGCCCCGCAGGGGGCGAGTGGTCCCGTCCGCATCTAATGACCCCAGTGGGGGAGAGGGATGGGATGGCTCAACCCTATCCCGCCCCCACATATAAATAAATAAATAATATATATTTATATATTATAAATTTATAATTGCAAAAACCCACTCATCAAAATGACGTCTTTCTGTCAATGATTGGGACTTGTTTTTAAAACAGCCCATGTCAAAACAGCATTATTTTGATATGGGTTATTGACCCCTACCCCTGCCCCCTCCCATGACCCCCACTTTTAGTCTCAGAATCACCTATCTCTCTCATCTCTCTAACCTTCGCAGTTGCTGCTCTCTCTCTCGCTCCGTAGTCACTCCATTGTACGCCATCAAGCCATTCTCCGTTGCCGTTCATCCGTCGCACACCTAGTTTGTCACCAACGGTAAGTTCCCCGTTCCCAATTCACACTCTAATTATTATTTATTTATTTTTTTGAGTTATGGAGGATGATATTAAATTGAGGAGTTAGAGGATGGGATTCTGAATTGTGTGTTTTGGAGGATTGAATTGTGCATGTGTTTTGTTGTTTGTAATTTTTAAATTGAGAATTTGAAATTCTTTAAGGTTTTGGATTGGAACCCTATATTAGTTTAGGGTTTCAATTTGAGACCCTGAATTATGTTAGGGTTTCGAAATTGAAACCCCTAAATTAATTTAGTATAGGGTTTTAATCCGAAACCCTTAATTATTTTAGGGGTTTCGAATTTGGACCCCTAAATTAATTTAGGGTTTCAATCCGAAACCCTAAATTAATTTAGGTATTCCAATCCGAAATTCTGGAGAGCGCATATTGGATCCATTCCAGAGTTCATTGTCTACTACCACTGTGAAAAAATTGATTTTCACACAGAATTGGATCAAGGAGACCTCAATTCATATTCCGAATGTTCTTGACTTTAAAAAAGTTGACGAGGAGGAAAGTGATGATCAGTCTGGATTCGGTAATCGTGGATTTCATTTAATGATTTTAATTTATTTATATTCATTTAATTTGTATTAATTGTTGTAGCGATAGATGAGACGCCGTCTACGACTATAACACCCCGCTCCTTTCTTCCTCCGGACGTAAGCAAATTCCTGGAATGAAATTTATTATGAGGAGGAGAGGACATAACTGTCTGCTTCTCTCTAGCGACTGTGAGCCTTATTATGCGTGCCAGACCTCGATGGCATGTTTTTAAAGATATTATGTGATTTCTAAAGCTAGTTTTATGTTTTAAAGCTATGAGTATTTTAAATGGGATATTTTCATTGCTATTTGACTAAGTAATATTTTAAATAAAACAATTATAATATTTTTGAAGAGTTCCAAAAATATTATAATTGTGGGAAATCATTTTATATAAATGATTTCAGTTATTTAAAATATTATGAGATTTAAATTATGTTGAAAATTTTAATTAATTTAATGGTTTTATTCTCTTAAATATATTAAGTAAGACTTCATCATTTTATTAATGATGAAGGAATATTATTTTATAAATTAAAGTTAGTTTAAATAATATTTTATCTTAATTCCTCTCAGTGCTTTTAATTAAGTTAACATTTACACATTTTCAAATCAGTATTTAAGGCTCACCGTTAGATCATTTTGTATATCCCTAGACGAAGGGTTTTAGAATAAAACCACAGCCCTCTCTCTTTCTCCTTCACTTTTCCCTCCCCTCTCTCTCTCCTCCCTCCCTCGTGGCTAACGACAACGCACGGGTTAACCCCGACGATGGTATAACCCTCTATCCCTCATTATTTATGTATGATGCTAGTTGGTTTGTTAGGTTGTGGACTGTGTTGTTAGTATTGTGGAGTTCACTGTGTAGTGTGGTGATGTGATGTGCTGTGTACGTGAAGTGTTTGGCGTAGTTGAAAAGTGTGTTATATAGTGTTGTGAACTGTGCTGTGATGTGTGGATGGGAAGAGTACATGTGGAGTGTACTTTATAAGGTGCAATGATACACCGTGTGGCGTGTCGCGAGGATAAGGATGGTTGTGTAGTTGATGATCGTAGAGCGTGGTGAGTAGTGTCGAAAACTATGGAACAGTCTCTTGAAGTGGCTAAGGTGTGGCCTGTAGTCTGAGGTGACGAGTGTCGTCGTATAGTCGGCTTATGGTCGGGAGTATGTGCGAAGTGGCTGGAAAGTATCAAAGTAGTGTAGCGGAAGCATGATTGGGCAATGTCCCGAAGTGGCAGGGTCAATCGAGAAGTCGTGCTATGATGAGTCAGGAGTTGGCGTATAGATGACATAGCGAAATGTCAAGTGACGTGACAAGATCACGATATAGCTTGGGAATAGTCTCGAGCTATAACGTGACGTGAGGTGTAGTTATGAATGGAGTCTTGTCATCTTAAGTATTTGAATGAACTATCAAGAGGGACAGGTAGTATGAAAAGTCGTGCTAGCCGGGTAAGAGAAGATTGGTATCAAAGTATGGTGCTTGTCCATACGAGCCTATGATCAATGTATTAAATGTTGGTCTTAGGTGATAAAGGGGTAATGTGTGTGTGTAATCTGGTTAGACACATGTGTCAGATGGATTTATCATATGTAACGGGTAATCTGTCCTAAACATAGTTACACAGTGCTTGAGCCTCAGAGTTGGTTTAAGGCCTTGTGGCATGTATGGATGGTCATGAGGATTAGAGTGAGCTAAAATACATTAAGATAATGACAAGCGTACTGTCTAAGATTGGGATACGTGACTTAGTCGATCTGAGTCATGAGTCAGAATGTAGTTAATAAGAAGAATAAGACGGAAGTCTTAGTATCTTAATCCTAAAGTGAATCATGGGTTCACCCTAGTGAGTAAGCACCCAAAGTAAAACATTGAGTTTGGAAGAGATAGTGATCGTAAATGGGTCCCCGAAAGTTTTATCATAGTAAGGGACACGTAAGAGCACGGGATAGAAGGAAAGTATTCCAAGTGAAGCATAGTCCTATTTCTAGTTTAGTTGTTTATGCACTAGATAGAGAATGACGTTAAGGTTATGTGTATGCATGTAGGTTGTCATCTGACACGCACATGAATGGACTGCATGGTATGAAAGTAGCATAGAGTCCAGGTAATTATTATGTTCATGCCCTTCTAGAGTTTTCTAAAAGATAAGAAAAACAAAAACAAAACGATTTTCCTTTGAAAACGAAGAAAATAAATGATTTTCCCTTACGATGCTTTACGAAAGAAAGAAAATGTTTTACGAAAAAATATGCTAATTATAACGTTTTAAAGTATAAGTATGTATGGCCCCCTTGGCAGCCCATTTTCATGCAACCAAAGTATTAATTGTACGCATGTAAATGGATGAATATACGCAGTATCTATTGTATATATTTTCCACGAAAAGACATGTCATGGAAGATGATTTTTGGGCTCGCGCCCCAAACAATGTTTTCTCATGAAATGATGTTTTCCTCATGAAATGACTGTTAAATGAAAGAAAAAAAAAGATGATGCTCATGCTCATGAAACGAATGAATGAAAAGTTCTAGCTCTTTAGAGCTGACATGAAATGAATAAAAGGAAAGAAATGCATGAAAGCATGAATGTATGAAGATACGGAATAGCCATATGAATGAATGGACAGATTGCAATGCTGGATAGTAGTATCTGGTAGTGCATCCAGTACTGCACTCTAACAGAATGAGATTCCAACCCGTGGCCACAAGCGAATCCATTGGTCCAAAAGACCGCTAACCCTAGCACGTGGGGCATAACAGTGTGCATCGGCCTATGAAAGTGAAAAGAAAAAAATGTATGAATGCATCGTATTCTTCAATAAATGAAGGCACTGACAGAAGAAACGTTTTACAAAAAGAAAACCCTTTTTAAAGAAGAAAAATCTCATCCAATGATGTTTGCAAATGAATGCACGTATGCATGTACGTATAGTATGTATATGGAGTGATAAATGCATAATTGAAAACCTATGTTGTTATATTTTAACTGTATGAAATAATGCTTACTGAATATTCGACTCATTTTAGTTTTTATATGTGCCCCTCCCCCCACAGGAACTGAATGAGTAGTATGCTCAGGACGGACACGACCCAAAGGGGAAAAGCACGGAAGTCTAGGCACGAGAGTTTTAACCGTATGATAGGTCTTTTTATTTTAAGATTAATATTTTCCGCTGTAAACCTCTCTTATTCTCAAAGTACATTTTATTTTATAACGTAGAGTCTTGCACGCTGGGTACGGAAGTAAAAAGTTTTAAATCGAACTGTAATTCCCATCGTCCTTTCTAAAAAATTTGTAAAAAGCCCCACCACAAAAACAGGCATTACAATGACTACCTCCGTTGTAGTATGACTTAGTGTATATTAGACCCACCATTATCACTGGTCATTGGTCATTAGTTTGTACAATTTGCCCCTTAATTATTTTTTATATTTATATAATTTTTGATATCTAATTATTTTGCTTGTGTTTTTTTTAGCTTTTCTAATCTGAATGTGATATGCCGAATCCTAATCCTAAGGAAACCAATTATCTATTTTCATCTTGATCCCACCCAATATCAAATTAGTTAGTACTTTTAATGTTTGTATAAATTTTTACATTTCTAATATATGTTTTTATTTTTAATTTTTGTTTCTTGTTTATAATTCTAATTTGTTTTCCTTTTAAATTATTAATGTTTCAGATTTTATGATCTCGATTCACAGTCTCATAGCAATCAGCATAGCTCACTAACTTTTTAGCATCATGGCCACTCCAAATTCCGTTGATATGTTATTATTTTGTTAATTTACTTAATTAGTTAATTACAATGTTGCTACAATAATACAATTTGTAATATTTTAGATGAATTTGTAATTTTGTAATAGTTTTCTCTTAATTTGTATAATTGTAATAGTTTAGTTATGATTATTAGTTAATAGTTACAATTTAGTAGTACCCGGACGGATGGGGTGTCCGCCCCTACACCCTAGTACCTGGATGAGATATCCCGCCCCCCATTTACGAGGGCGGGTTCTAGGGAGGAAACCACCACTCCCCGCCCATGCGAGGGTGGGGAGGGGGCTACTCTGCCATGTAGGATGTAGGTAACACCCTTAGCAGAATTTTCATTTTCCAAAGTCAAAAAGTCAACATTAGGGAAATCCTCTCTTGTTCGCACTGTGCAAGGAAACAGTTAAAAGTCATGTGCCCTAAGGTTTTGTAGTGTGGGAACAACATCCCATCGGCTGTAATAGGGTATTGACTATTAATATTTGGACTCCAACTTGGATGCTATGCCATAAACTTTTGCTACGACTCGATATTTTTTTTTAAAATTTGTTACTCATCATCTATACACACTATACACTATATTTATTTTTACTTTTATAGTTTTTTGTAATTGTTTTAGGTTTTATTCTTCTTAAACTAATGAATTCTTTTATTTATCATACATACACTACATATTTAGTAATAGAAAAAAATTAAAAATTTATGTATAGTATGTAATGTGAGGATGATGAATAGATTTTTTTCTTTTTTTTAAGAAAGAACTACATCCGTAAATTGATGTTATAAGAATAAATTTATAAATTGATATAATTTTATACCATATATTGGATTTATTTTATGATATAAGTAATTTTATAATATAATATTAATTTAGAAATTTTTTTTATAAAAAGAATTTTTTCTAAAATATTTTTCTTTTAAAAAAATTAATATATAGTTGACTTTCAAGCAACCTATCTCGTACGTGGTCCGTGCCGATATTGTCATATTGTGTTCTTCTATCGAGGTGATTATTGTCTTTCAGGTTTTGCTATACAATTTTTTAAAACTCTACACTCTACTATTTTTTTAAATTTTTATTATTTTTTAATAATTTTTTTAAATTTTTTTTGAGTTTTTTCTTTTTAAATTATTTTAAATTTTCTATTCATTATTTATATAATAAATATTTAATAAAAAAAATATGAAGTGTGGAGTGTTGAAAGATTAAAAAGATTTATTGTTGTCTTTCATGCCAATATATTCCACTACAGAAAGATGAATATTTTATTCCGTACATTTGTTATTTATTATTAAACTATTAATATTTTAGTTCTATAATTATAATTACTTTCATCCTCAACCTTCCTCCCTATAGGCCATACATAGGATGCAAACAGACGGTTCAATTTTAGCAGCTTACTTTTCAACAATACTTTTAAAAAGTTAACCAGTTGCACCACTCAATCATGGCCGCTCATACTAATTTTTTAGGTTATTCTTTTTCTTCTTTCATTAATGGAGTTTCTAAAACATTTTCTGAGTAAATTATATGTTGAAATGTTATGTAAAATCGGATCTTACCCGATCATTAATCAAATCAAATTAAACCAATGTTTATAAAAAAAAAAAAATTCTTTCTTTAGAAAAAAAGAAAGAGAATTCTATATCTTATAAAAATAAAACTATAGATATAAGATGTACAAGTAAATAGTAATATAGAATCAGTAATGCTACTCATTATCTCAACTTCTATTATCTTCACATCATCTTATAATGTGACATTAAATGATTGAAGATTATTTATTATATTTTACTTGTGAACATATCATCTAATGCCACATTTTTGGATGATGAGAAAATGATGAAAGTTGAGATGATGAATAGATTTTTTTCATTAAGAAAATGATAAAATTACAACCTTTAGATAATTTTAATATAATTATAATTAGAAAATTGATTTTTTAGTACTTTTGAACCATTGATTATAAAATAATGTGATTTAAGTTTGGATAGTGAAAGTATTTGAAAATGTTTGTAAATAGTAATGAAAAAATAATAATAAAATATTAAATAATAATAAAAAATATGTAAAAATAATAAATAGTATAAAAAAATAAATAAAAAATAATAACAAAATAAAAAAATAATAATAAAAATATTTAAAAATACTTGAGACACTTTTATTAGTGAAACCTAGCCTCACGATAGTTGTGTTATAACTTTGCATTCAAGTATAGTATTAACAATATCGTTAATTTTACAAGTTGATTTTGATTTTTGATTTTTTTTTTTTTTTTTTTTTTTTTTGGTTTAGAGATTGATGGAGGTGCTTACGTCAGCTCCACATCAGGCTTAGTAGAAGGGAGACAGGCTGATTATTAGCTCAGTGTGGAGGCGGGAGGGAAGGCACACGTGGGAAGTATTTATTGATTTGAGGGGGTGGGCCCCACATAGAGTAGGAGGGGAGGTTAACGTGTCACCATTTAATTGATGATGATGGTAACCTGTCCACGTCACCACCCCAAGTGGAGAGGAGGAGAGTACCACTGTACGGACTCTCATTGGGGCGGGTCCCTCACAGTCAGTGACACACCCTCCTACTTGCTTACAAAAATAACAGTGGGTTTTTCACTTTTCACTTTTCATTGCTCAACTGTCCACGTCTTGTTGGTTGAAATATATTCTTTGTATTTTCCAAATTCTTCCGAAAATAAAGATTTTTATTTTTAGGCTTCGTTTTTTTTCAGAGATGAGATGAGATAAGATAAAAATTTTTGAGATGAGATGAATTGTTTATTTTATTTTGTATTGGAATTTGAAAAAGTTGTAATGATTAAGTGAGAGAAGATGAGATGAATTTGAAAAAGTTGAATTGTTTATTTTATTTTGTATTGGAATTGGGAAAAGTATAATGATGAAATTGAGATGAGATGAGATGAGATGAGAGTTTTCTGAAAACAAACCAGACCTATTTTTTTTGTTTTAGATGGCTGCTCCTTCAGCTTATTTGCTTTAGTAATACATTATTCTGTCATTATTATCTTATTCTATTTGTTCGGTTTTAACCTTCATTGGTTCGAAGATTATTAAAAGTTTTTAGTCACATCAACAATTATTATAATAATCAAGTATTGATTTAATTTTACTAAACAATAATAGCAATAAAAGCGTTTTTCTAGGTGGAATTATCCATCTATTTTTTTTTTTTTTTACAGTAAAATTACCCATCTTGATATCATGTTTAAATACCGGTGGTGTCACCAAGCCTTTTTGTCGGTATATAAGCCCATTTTGATTTGGAAAATACTTTAATTATAAAAAAAAATTATACAAAAATAAACTCACAAATTGATATACTTGATGTGGTACGTCAGATTATAAAATTACTTTTATTATAAAATAGATTTAACAAATTCTATAAAACCATATAAGTTTGTACATATATTTTGTATAATATTTTTGTGTCGTTTTTTTTTTACGTTGTCATGAATTGAAGAAAATCACCAACATGATAGTAAGAAGTGGATTATTTCTAGAAATAACAGGATTGATTTGTTCATCATGTGTAGCAACAATAAATGATAACAAGCATGCCATGATGAACAGAAGCATTAATATCGGTATTTTATACCACAACGTACCACAGGATTCTTATTTGTTTTTCAGTTTTTATTTTTTCATAATTTTTTCATCAATGCTGCCCAGTCGAGGCTCGTCCATCTGGTTCTAGGTATACTACAACTAAAATGACTACACCGCCACCATCATCTTCGATCTACCTCGGTCAATGGATGGCATCAGGAAACCGAAGGTTCCAAAAGACGTTCGTCATTTTTAATTATACTTACCGATCAATATCCATTTAAGGGGTTCACATGTAAAGACAGTAAGTGACAAAACTAGGATTAAGGCACGTCGATCTTCAAGCTAGCAAGCTCTAGAGTTCGGTTCTCAAGTTGAAATGCGGAGAGCATGCATGACTGATAAACTGGGCCCCTGGCAGAAATGAAAATCTTTTGACATCAAAGAGAAGTATTGGGCCTGAAAATAAAACCCAAAGGTCCTTAGGGGACATAGTCCTTTGGACATCAAATGTCAATTTTTTACCTTATGTCCAAGCATGCACGGTTATCTAGGGATCAATATCAACATCTCAATCCTAATTAGGGCACAATTTGATTCATAAATTAATCATTTTCTTATCATATGATTATTTAAATTAAGATTTTGTTTTACATCAGTTATTATTTAACTCTATATCTCATATCAGACAATTTTTTTTCATAAAGTGAGTATTTTTTATAAAGTGTAGAGTAATAAATAGTAAATGATGAAAATAATTTTTTTTAAACTATCTACTTATCATGGTGCAGCCTAGGGGTTAAAAAAAAGGTTTAGACAAGTTGTTTACTCATGCATCTTTCGTTCCTTTTTACATTGTAGTTTTCCTAAATTAAAATTTATATATATAAATATAAATATATATATATATATATCTATATAGTTTTGATTAAGAGATTATGTATCGGGATTTACTCTGCTACAACGTAAAGAAAAATCCAACTCTAATTAAAATTTATATAGAAAAATGCTAAATACAGTCGGATAGGGCAATCGGCTTGCAAACAGCTGCATACATGGAAAAAAGAAAACGCACAGTTTTGTATAAAAACCAAAACGGTTTCTTCCTTTCTTTCTTTTCCCTCGCACCTCCAAAACTTCTGCTGATAAGTCTTCTTCTTTTCTTTTCCCTCGCACTCCCAACAGTTTCTTCCCTCACGAATTTTACTCCTCCCCGTCTCTCCCTTCCTCCTATTTCTCTCCCCATTTACACCACTCCCCTAGGTTTCCCTCTACCTCTCTGCCCAACAACCCTCTCTTGTTTCACCCTTTCTCTTTTCTTATCTGTAATTTGAAATTTCTACCGCCCAAGCCTACCCAGCTCCAACGTCTCTCTTTCCCCCTCTGTGTTCGGTTCCTCTCGATTTTTCTCTCCACATCTCTCTATTGTCACTACCCTTTCACGCCAGATGACCACACTACGCCATCGTAGCTCAATCACCACGCTGCCACCCATACCGGAACTACCGCAACAACCCCTGCTTTACACCATAGAAAACAGAGTAGCGCTCCTTTCCTCTACCGTGAATGCAAACCACGACAGTTCCTCATCCATGTCGAATCACCCCAACCCATAAGAAAACTTACTCAAATCACATTGCGCTGTAGTGTTTTTCGTAAACCAACGAGCCACACGTGGACCACGAACACCCAACGCTACAACCAATCACCACTACAAATTGTAAACCACCAATCCGCTGTCAACCACCTCAGATCCGTCGCACCCATCACCACCATCGTCGAACCCAACAACCCACGTCTTCCCCACGGCAAACAGAAACTATCGTTATGATCATGCTGAAAAACTACCGAAAGAGAGACTCACCATTGTGAACTACTCAACCTCCACCCCCACGACCTCCACTTTGTCACTGCCACCACAAACAAGTAGCCACCAACGGACCATCAAGCTGCCACACCAAAGGATCTCCATGCACCATAGATTGCACCACCATGAAGCCAAGAACAAGTTGACGATGCTCAGCTCATATCTGCGTTTTCTCAACCCAACTCTGACACACAGCGTTTCTCTTTTCTCCATACTCAATGGCCGCCGTCAACTCCACTGCACGTCGCTCTCTCGGGCTCCTTCGTTGTCGAACCCAGCCGTGGCGCTGTCGATCTCCACCTAGACCCACCGCTGTGTCCTGCCCTTCCTTGGTGAGCAATCACCCGACTCTCTCTCTCTCTCTCTCTCAAATGGGAAGGTAAAATGCTGAAGAATGATCACACAGTGCTAAGAAGACCCTCCATCAATATCATTGCCCTTCAACCTTAGGTTTCTCCAGAAATGTCTTCGCACAGTAAAATAATTTGGTTTCCAAGAAAGGCTTCTTCGTTTTCGTAGGAATAATACTCTTGAATAATATTTTTTTTTTTTAATGTGGCCTGATCAACTGCACGGCGCCTGTATAAGGCGACTGGGCTGATTTATATATATCTGTGAAAAGTACTGTTTATTTCAAAACTTGTTACACTTATTAAAAAAAATCAGAATAATATTTACTAAGTGACGTGGCAAGATTTTACCTTTTTTATTATATCATTGATATGCTTTAGCGAGCAGCCTAAGCTCCTAATTCCTCGAGCTATTTTCATTCCTAGAAATATATAATGACAAAATGATTGTCTGAATTCAGTTTAGGTCTCACTTACCTCCCCCGTTTCTTTTTATTTTGTCTCTTCCCACTAGCTCGTTGCCGTAGCTCTTCTTGTTTTATTCTCTTTTTTCTTCCTACTTCTCTCATGTTTCGCTCGGCTCTGTTCCTCGTTTATTGCTTAGTTTAGTTCTTTTTCTTTTTGCTTTTTTTTACGTACAGCACGTGCACGATTCGAGGGAGGGGGAAGAGACACGTCGTCCACCATCTCTCTTTTCTTCTGTGTCGCCTTCTGTTTCATTGTTTATAGACATTATCTATGCGGGAATCACATGCATGGAAAAAGAAATTGTTTTTAAAAAACAATAAAGGAAAAAAAAAAAACTAATTATTGGGTCATGGCAGGTGAACCCAGCATGGAAGATCTCGATAATGACCCGAAAACCGAAGCCGCTCTCTTACTCCCCCCTGTATGAAGCAGAGGACTCTGGCTCTCTGAGCGGTACGGAGCAACTCGAAAATGAAATCAGAGACAGTGACGTTGGTGCTGGTGAATCTGGCTGGTATAATGGAGAGCGCCGACGAGGCCCTGTTGCCAGGGGTCTACAAGGAGGTCGGCGAAGTTCTGCACACCGACCCAACTGGGTTGGGTTCACTCACTCTGTTCCGATCCATAGTGCAGTCCTTTTGTTACCCGCTAGCTGCGTACCTGGCTCTGCGCCATAACCGTGCCCATGTCATTGCTTTCGGAGCTTTCCTCTGGGCCGCCGCTACCTTCTGCGTGGGAATCTCCTCCACCTTCTTTCAGGTACCTCTATTTATTTTTCTGCTACCATTTTTCTCTCTTATGTTTATAATTTGTAATCTTTTTGTTTTTCGAACTTTCTTCTGTGTTACATTATTCTCATATACGTAGATCCGTACCTGTTCTTTACTTCTTTTTTTTTTTTCCTTAAATCATAAAATTATTGAAGGGTTGGCAATTATACGTATAGAAGATGTTCTGACCAAGTTCTTTCTATAGCTTGCGTAAATTCGTACTGAGACAGTGAGGTTAGGAACACCTATCTCGATAGTCAATTCTCAAACGAGATCCAATAGTTAGCACTTTCTTTTTTTGTTGCAAGAAACAATATTTATTTGCTATTTTGGGAAAGCTTTGGAAGTATGTTTTCTTTTCTATTTTTGGAAATATGGAAATACAGGTTTGGAAGCATGTTTTATTTTCTGTTTTTGGAAATATGGCTTTGTAACTAGGAACCTTCTTCTTTCTCTTCTTGTTGTGGATTATGGATACCACTTATCTCCACATTGGTATGATATTGTCCACTTTGGGCCCAAGCCCTCATGGATTTGTTCTTGGGCTTTACCCCAAAAGGCCTCATACCAATAGAGATATTTGTCCATCCTTATATACCCATGATCCTCCCCACTTCTAGCCAATGTGGGACTTTGGTCGTATACCCAACAATCCTCCCCTCGAACAAAGGACCACCGAGCCACCCTCACTGGGGCCCACCACCTTCGTTCGGCATTCCGAGGATTCATCCACCATGACTAACTCTGGGGCATGGCTCTGATACCACTTGTTGTGGATTATGGATACCACTTATCTCCACATTGGTATGATATTGTCCACTTTGGGCCCAAGCCCTCATGGATTTGTTCTTGGGCTTTACCCCAAAAGGCCTCATACCAATAGAGATATTTGTCCATCCTTATATACCCATGATCCTCCCCACTTCTAGCCAATGTGGGACTTTGGTCGTATACCCAACACTTCTTATCTAGTAGCTCTTATTTCTGTTGAAACTACTAACGTTTCATTGTTCTTGCTCCTGAAAATTGGATACAACACAACTTCCGTCTGTTGGATTTGCGTATGCGTGTGTTGCGTGGTTAGTATTACTACTATCGAAAACGGGGAACGCCTGCTTTATCTAGAACATATATGCCCAGAAGATGTTTCGGAAATTGAGAGATGGAGTAAAAAGAAGCAGTGTTTCCAGCTTCACCATAGTTGGCCAATCCATGTGTTCTTTATGGTTTATTTTTCCTTTCCAGATCATCTAGATCTAGCGTACTTGGCTCTCACTTGGAGATTAACAACGAAGCGGCTGCATTTCATTTCTTGATTGCACTTTTCATTGTCGTTGGCTCCACATTAAATATCCAAGAAACCTTTAGAAAGGGGGAAAAAGGAAACCATGAGGAAGTGACTCAAGATATTAGGAGAGTGATCAAATGTACAAATGTGATACCTTATTATGATAAGTGATAAGAATATGTGGTATAAGGGATCCCATATTACTTGAAAATGAGAAGTTATTGCTCTTTATAATGTTCCAATAGGATTCCAATTGTATCATTAACTAGTCCTTTTGGAATATAGATCGTGGTTTGCCATTGGAGCATTACAAATGGTATCAAAGTCTATCACAACCAGACATGTGGGACTTGAGCCATTCCACCTACAATGGACTGACCTGATGAGGACGTCAACAATATAAAAGGGGGAGATTGTGATACCCCATTCTAATAAGTGATAAGAGTAGATGATGTATGGGATTTCACATTGCTTGAGAATGAGAAGTTCTTGATCTTTATAATGTTTCAATGGGGTTTCAATTGTATCATTGACTAGTCCTTTTGGAGTATAGACCATGTAGTTTGGGCCTTCCATTGGGGCATTATAACAAAGTTGTTGTACGAGTTGTAATCCAACAATAATTGCAAACAAAGACTTGTGTCAATTATTTTTGCACCTAGGCATTGTAAATATAATCTTCTTGGAAAAACAATAACATTTTTTATATGCTGCTAATGTGTTCTAGATTAGTCTTATTTCAACTGAAATTCAATTTAGCTCCAAAAGCCCTTTGGTGGGCTTATGCTATGTTCAAATTATGAGCCACTATTGGTTTATATAAATAAATATGTTAAAACTATTGTTCTAGATGTTGATAGCTGAGTTCTGATGAGGAAATAACTACTATAACATTTAAGATGGGGGAAATGCAATTTTTTGCATTCAAGTTACTCATAATTGTAGGTCTTAAGGAAAAGTTGTGTTCTCTGATTAGAGGCTTCATGAAAATAAACTTTGAAATATATGAGATTTTTAAACAAACTTCAAGGGTGACCCTTAATAGCCAACACTGACATAGACTTCTCACGTGTGTTTTAGCATTATCTGTGGCAGAGTCTAACAGCTTTGATCATTTGGTTTCTTAGGTAGCAGTCTCCAGAGGTTTAAATGGAATTGGACTTGCCATAGTCATACCTGCCATTCAGTCCCTTGTTGCAGACTCAACCGATGAGAGCAACCGTGGTTTGGCTTTTGGATGGCTACAACTAGCAGGAAACCTGGGATCCATCATTGGCGGGCTGTGTGCTGTACTTTTTGCCTCAACATCTGTCATGGGTATACCTGGTTGGAGATTTGCTTTTCATCTGGTTGGAATCACAAGTGTCATGGTTGGCGTATTAGTCCGCCTATTTGCAAATGATCCGCATTTTTTGAAGAGAAATAGTACAGCTAAAAATCGAGTTCATAAGCCTTTTTGGTCAGATTTAAAGGACCTACTTAATGAAGCAAAATTGGTTGTTAGAATCCCATCCTTCCAGGTGATTGTGGCTCAGGGTGTTTCTGGTTCATTTGCCGGGTCAGCTTGGTCGTTTGCCCCCATGTGGTTGGAACTCATTGGTTTCTCCCATGAAAGAACAGCATTCCTTCGGACCATACAAATAATTGGTGTTTCACTTGGGGGTCTGTTTGGTGGAAGGATGGGGGATATAGTTGCAAAGCATTTACCCAATACTGGAAGAACAATTTTTTCACAGATAACCACGGGTGTGGCCATTCCTTTAACAGCTATTTTGCTGCTAGTATTGCCTGATGATCCATCCACAGCATTCATGCATGGACTGGTCTTGTTCATTATCGGATTTTGCACATCCTGGGCAGCTCCAGCAACTAACAAGTACGTATACTTGTTGATTATGTACTGCATACAACCTCTTTTTCACATTTTGTAGTATTTTGGAATGTTTATGATGGTGTTAGTTAGACAGGTAATGTTCCATCGCAAGAGCAAAAGTCTCGCATTGTGCAAACATGCAGAGATTTAATTCTTGATCTGGGTCACTTCATGCTGAAATGTTGAAGGTTAGGACCGCATCTAGATCCCCGTGGCATGAATGTGCTTCAGTAGGACCATATCTGATCTTGGGTGATTACTTTAGTTTTAATAACCAAATCCTGTTTAAAGGTTCACTATTAGTTGTGTGTTTGCAAAAGGATAGGCATAAATAAGGGCATTGTCTAGTTTAGAGTAGATTGAATTGATGTTAGTCATGGAGATATAAATAGCTTTGCAGCCGAATGCAGTTATCAACATGACTGTTCTGCTTCTTTCACCTTTGCCTTCACAGTTTTCCTTGGTACGGCTTTCCTCTCCAGGAAAATGATTGCACAGACACAAAACTTGTATGCATTTATCATTCAAGTTAAAACATGTTCTTCACTCGACTTATTTGTATTGCTGAGAGGTGCTGAATAGTTATTATCAGGATTGCCCTGAAAAAAATATAAACTAATGAGATCATATTTTCAAGTGATGCATATGTAACTAAGCAATTCCAACGTAAATTAATGAAGATCCAATTAACACACCTCACTAATATTGTCATTGATATGTAAATGGTGTGCAGTCCAATATTTGCAGAGATAGTCCCTGAGAAATCTCGTACAAGTATCTATGCATTGGATGAATCATTTGAGTGCATGCTAGCATCATTTGGCCCTGCTGTAGTCAGGATATTGGCTCAGCATATTTATGGTTATAAACCAAAAGTGAAAGGATCTTCAAAATCTGTAGGGATTGAAACAGATAGAGAGAATGCAGCATCACTTGCCAAGGCACTCTTCATAGTAATTAGCATTCCATCAGCAATTTGTTGCTTCATCTACTCATTCCTCTATTGCACGTACCCAAGAGACCGTGAACGTGCAAGAATGGAGGCACTGATCATGTCAGAAATGCAAGCACTGGAAGCAGATAATTCTCCTTCAAGTGAAATTGACATTGATTATGAAGGGAAGAAGAGCCTTGATTTAAATGATAGTGATGACAAGTTATCTCTGCTTTCCCATCAGGTAACGATCACAAGTACAGAAGAAAAATGATCCTGTCAAGTGGAATCTGAAGTATGTAAAACTTCTTACTCTGAAACAACTTTTAAATGATAAACAAGATTCATTTACTTGCTTTGTCCAAACTTGGTATCTGCTTATAAGTTAAAAGCTAATCGATTTTTCTATACCATATTATTTTTCAGACGCTCAAGCTCGTGATTTTATTGTGAGCTGAGCAGGTGTTCTTAGGTACCAAGTCTTTTTAGTCTTGATCATATATTCTTTCTGTAAACCTCTTAGGTACCTAGTGATTTGGTCTTTATCTTGATGGAGTCGAAATAAATTGAATGGAAAGTGCATTAGATTTGTGTAGGCACCGACTTGCAACAAAAAAAATGCTTTGATTTCATTTCAACAGTCATTAAAAATGGAAGGATCCAGTTTATGCCTGGGTGCAACTGAAATCTCACAACTCACCATGCACTACCTTATAGATATGTACCATGTTGCTTTATGAAGGGCTGTCAATTTCAACACCATGATTTTGTTGAGGAGGACTAAACAAGAAAACATGACTCATGCATATATAATACGCCCCCAAATGGGAATTGAACCCAGTCAAAGAAGTACTCACTCATTTTTTGCTAAACTCCATTAAAGCAGATCCCTCTTTAGGACGCAATAAACCGTATTTACAGCTTGTCTTCTGAGTGAAATATAAAACGGACTGTTGTTTTCCCCTATATCATCAACATTTAAACATTCGCCAGCCACCATCTATATATTTTGTGATTCAGGTATTGATGTTGTTGGATTTATGGACCCTGGTTTGTTGATATGTCGGCCTGATGTGATGACCCGACCTGACCCTACTATGATGTGTTATAGTATTTTGGCAAATTTTCAACGAGGCTTGGCCATGTTCGCTTTGGCTTGGGCCGATTTTCTGCACTATTCGCTATTAGAGAAAGTGTCAACAGAAAGTTCGCTTGATGTTTGTGCGACAGGTGACTCAAGCGAAGCTCAAGCAAAGAGTTTGCTCAAGGCTCGCTTGACATATCGCTCAAGCAAATATCGGATAAAGAATTCGCTCGAGACACACTCAACACTTTGGTTAAGCGAATAATACAGAAAAGTAAAAATTAGGATTTTCGTTGTATGACGCTATAAATTTGTACTTAATGAATAGTATATGGCTTTAGAGTATTCTGAACAGTGAGATTTCGCCCCAAAATGAATTTTGTGATACCTTAATATAATAAAATTATTTACAGCTCTATAAACGTAGGCACGTTGTTGAACCGCGTTAATTTTGTATCGTGTGATTGATTTGCTTGTGTTTACTTTTGTTTTGTCTATCATCGTTTTCACAACAAATGTGATTTCAACTGGTAACTTGCATCCAAGCTTTGTGCTGCATCTCCACATCGATCTAAATTTTAAAGAAATGACTATTGCATCACCAACAAATGTTATCATGCTAAACCTCATTTTCATATCTAAATGTTTTGTCATTAGGTGAGGATAGCAAATTAAGATGTCCAAATCGATAGGTAAAGGCATCTACACCTCATTGTCATATCTAAATGTTTTTCATGGTTTGGTACATGTGCAAGATAATTAATCTCCAGGAGAAATCACTATCATGCAAAGCAACTAGTTGGGATAAATGGTGTTGGATGAGCATATAGCACACATTTAATACTTGATATAAGAAGAAATGCTAGGAAATCACAAGCCAATCAGGACTTATAGTTCAAAATGACTAGTTTTTTTTTTTCTCAAACAAGCATATCATAGATAAAATAAACGGTTACAAGATTTAATAGGATGGGAGCCCCTAACAATCATCTCTATAAAGAAATATAAGATAGAAAATGTTTGAAATGAATTCTGTATTTTCACTGCTAAAGAGCTTGCTGTTTACAGCAGTATATATACAAACAAGTGTAACGATTTTTCTAAATATTTGCAACACGTAAACATAATTTAAATGTCTACACAGCTATACAATTATCCCTAAATAACAACAAGAATCTTATGGAATAAATGTTGCTTTATCTTCGGTTACATGCAGGTATAGCAGACTTGATTTCCTGGTCTTCAGTAGGATCTTTGCTGGAATGATTCCCCTGATCTTCAGCAGTGATTTCAGATGAAATCACTTGATCTTCTACATGCCCCCTCAATCTGAAGGGGAGATCCCGGACATTCAAATTGTTCTTGACATCTATGAATTTCTTTGGTGACAAGGGCTTTGTTAGTGCATCTGCAAGCTGGTCACAGCTTGAAATGAACTGGACTTTCAATTGTTTTTTATTAACTTGATCTCGAACAAAATGGAAGTCGATCTCTATGTGTTTTGTTCTAGCATGGAATATCGGATTTGATGTAAGATATGTAGCACCAATATTGTTGCACCAAAGAGTAGGTGGATGCCGAAGTGGAATACCTAACTCATGTAAAATTGATTTAATCCACATTAGCTCAGCTGCTATGTTGGCCAAAGCTTTGTATTCAGCCTCAGTGCTGCTACGGGCCACTGTTGGTTGTTGCTTACAGCTCCATGAGATCAAGTTTGGTCCTTGAAAAATGCAATGATTTCCTACTGTTCTTCTGTCATCCCAGTCTGCTACCCAGTCCGAGTCGGAGAAGGCTTGAAGATCAAAATTTGCAGCTTTTGAGATTAACAAGCCTGTTGAAACTGTATATTTTAGATAGCGAAGTATTCGCTTGACGACTTGCCAGTGTGTTTCAAGAGGATTATGCATAAACTTGCGAACTTTGTGGACTGCAAATGCTAAGTCAGGCCTTGTAAAAGCAAGATATTGCATACTTCCAACTATGCTTCTGTAAACATTTGCATCGGCACATGGTTTTCTATCTGAGGCAGTGAGAGTGCAAGTTGAAGCCATCGGACTAGAGCATGGTTTTGCTTGATCCATGTTGCTCTTTTTGAGCAAATCAACTATGTAATTCCGTTGTGTGAGATAGATACCTTCTTGACATATGAGAGAAGGGGAGATATTAATGTTAGGAGGTAGTGGAACCAAATGATGTTGAGAGGAAGAATAAATGTTTTCTTTGGTGTAAGGGAAAAGATTCTCATAAAAAATTACATGCCTTGAGACATAGATTTTACCAGTAGATAAATCTAGGCATTTGTAAGCTTGATGACAAAGACTATAGCCAATGAAGAGACAAGTTTTGGAGCGAAAGTTAAGCTTGTTGGAATTGTAATAGCATAGATTAAGCCAACATGCACAACCAAAAACATACATAAAGGAAAAATCTGGTATGTGATTATAAAGAATTTCAAATGGAGATTTTTGCTTTAAAATAGGTGTTGGAAGCCTATTTATGATGAAAGTTGCAGTTTGGAAGGCCTCTTCCCAGTAAAGCATGGGTAAATTTGAGTGAGCTAACATGCTTAGGCCAACCTCGACAATATGGCGGTGTTTGTGTTCTAAAGAACCATTTGGCTGATGAGTGTAGGGGCATTACCCACAAAGGGAAGTCGCTTGAAGTGATTTTGACACAATCTGATAAACAAACTGTAAAGCTATGACTGGAAGCTGCAGTGGATTGTTGTGTGCTGTATTTTGCTCGTTTGGACTGGCTTAAAGAGATTTTCACTACCTCTTCCTCTTGATCCTTGATTAGGAAAAGCAGAAATATAGGAAAATAACAACTAGAAGATGGGTTGAATCGAGGGCACATGACCATCATTGGTTGTGAAGTCACGTATAGGCCACGTGCCACCCTTGAAGAGAAGATAAAGGTCAGATCTAAGAGATTTGAAGCCGTTGACCCCAAAGATGACACGTGTGGCCTCGATAGACTCCCCCTAGCACGGCGGTGCGGTGTGAGACATACACACTACACTTTTAATCAATTTTCTTCTTTCGTCCAAAGGATCAGCAACTGGAGAATCTGGTTTTAGGGTGCATGGTGGTCATAGGAGGCCGGAAGGCAGGAAATCAGAGCATCTCGGTGCTATGGATGAAAAACAAACAAAAAATTGGGAAAAACAAACGATGGACAAATCCTGTCAAGGCTAGAGAGAAATATCACTTGGAGAGAGAGAGAGAATCACGATGAATCCAAATAATCGTTCAAAATGACTAGTTAATATTAAAATTGGAGCATACTAAAATTATTATAAAAGAGCAAAAACGTCTCCTTTTTAATCAATGTAAAATCTCATTTATCATTTTCCTATATTCAATCCAGGGCATCACATTCACAACTTTCTTATACCGAATCACTGGATATTATTACATACTTCTGAAGTCTAAGTGGGGAAGAAATTATTTCCAATTCAACTAATATTTATTCCACACCAAATTATCATAATAGAATAAAATCGAATATTAAACTAAACTATTGAATTTTTCAAATTGATATGGAAATTCAATTTCTCACGTCGATACTATTCTAAAGTGTTTAGAGTAATATGTCAAGAGCTTGATGGATTGATGGCATATGACCTTGTTATCCAAATAAAAAACCTCGGTATGAAATCCCCTATCTCGTTAATCAAAAAAAATAGGGTTTTGCTATTCATCCTCCCCACACTCCACACTCCACACTTTTTAATATTTTTTAATATTTTTTAATATTTTTTTTTTAATTTATTTTTTTAAAACTATTTATAATTTTTTATTCACTATTCATATAAAAATATATTTGATAAAAAAAATTTAAAAAAAAATTAAAAAAAAGATGGAGTGTGGAGTGTGGTGTGAATAATAGGAGGTTGAGTAGATTTTTTCAAAAAAATATTGCTCAGAGCAATGTGTTTGTCTACTATATACACTGAATTCTGATTCAAATTTATTGTGGAGAAGAATCCTTTCATCCAGGGGTGGTGGCGCAGTTGGCTAGCGCGTAGGTCTCATAGCTTCTGAGTGATCCTGAGGTCGAGAGTTCGAGCCTCTCTCACCCCAATTTTTAACACTATTTTCTTTCGTCTGGCTTCATGCATCACAGTTCTCAGAATGAATAGATCCAAAGGCAAAAACTTCATCAATTTTCTTTCTCCTTTAATTTTAGTCCCGGAAGGACCCATAAAAAACCCTGTTTTTCTAACACTGGTCATGAACACTCATTTACTCAAAACAGGTGTAGGAACTTTCTTCACTGGTATGTTCCCCCAGCTATGGAATCTACTCAATTTATTCATGACCACACTTTGGGAGAATCAACAGCAAATATAGTTTTTTTTTTTTTTTTTAACTTTGTTTTTTTGCTTAAAATATGAGCAAGTTGTTCCCACGAGAAATTGAACATTATAAAATTGTCGCTAATTAACATTCCTACACAACTTGACATGTGAAGGACAGACCATAGAGGCCTGGCCTTTTGTTCTAACTGACCGATATTGCATTTATTAAATGCATTCATGGTGTTTTCATAATGAGTAAACAAGTCTGCCTTTATCTGAAGCTCTATTATATTCACCATTGTTGCATCTCTTTTGTTTGGTTTATAAAATGTACTTGGAGGATAACTTGCATCTTGTGATATCTCTAGCTCCCCAAACCAGACGATTTAATGTCATTGCAGGAAAATGTTAAGAGGATGAAGATATTGTAATCAGAAAGTTTTCATATTACAAAACATGACCCTTTTTAGCACATGAGAAGGGGACCAGGTCCTCGTTAAAGTTATCACTAAAGTTACACGCTTTGAAATAAAGAGATGTATAAGTATGCATCTTTTCCTACGCGGCCTTTTCGTCTCCTCCCATCACTCCATGTGCTTCTCCGACAACAAAAATCTTCATCCTTCGGTTTCAAAGCTTGGTATGAAACTGGTTTTGAATTGGGATAGAATTAGGAGTGAAAGTGCAGGCAACAAGGAAATTTAAGGCCGGACTACATGCATAACGACTGCTTAATTTGTGCCTTGGTGTTGGAGAGCAGAAGACAATATCCCTTGTCCCAATCCTAATTAACAAAAGGTTCGTATTCAAAGTTGTTTCCTATCATTTTCAAAGAGATGAACCATATTAACAATCAATAAAGTCATATTCATTGCCATCCATTGGTTCAAATATTTGCCATCAAGAGCTTGAGGCTTGAATTAGACCCCATCCAGCACACACTCAGCTCTCAAGTATACATCTTTCGAGCCTAAGTTTCAACCTCTGAATCATAAAATAGACAGCCAAGCATCTTGTGATAGTTAGTGTAGATCATCTTTAATTTTCTACAGACAAGATATCAAATTGAAAAGTTACAGACTTAACATATTGATTCAATCCCATATTGTCTTGAAGTGTTGGGTTTCTTACGGGTTACCATATATTGTATTAAACTCTTAAACCGCCACCGCACTCTCTTTGATTTTTATCTAAATAAAATCTTCTACAGTTTCGTAAACGTAGAGATATTACTTAATTATGTAAACCTTGTGTCACTTTTTCTCGGATCATTCCTAATACTTGAGTCCACACAAATACGGTAAAATACTGTGGTATCAAATCAGTAGAGGAAGAGAAAATCTATGTACTTTTTTGTAACATGCAAACGACCTCGTGCCAAGTTGAGAAAGCTACAATTCTATTATTACTTTTTCAACTAAAATAAAACAATGTATATTATTAGGCTCATGATTGACAGCCGAAAAGTTGAGGGTATGATAATTTCAATCTAAAATAACTAAGAAACCCAGAATGGGGGACAATTAATACCAATTTTTCTTTTTTCCCGAGGGCAATGATGGGCAATATTACTAGTCTTACCACATTGGGTGGTCTGTGCTGGACAGTTATGCTCTACAAAACAGTGTTACTCATATTCCTCCATGGTCCGTCCCAAACAAGATCAAAGATGTGTACCGCAATGGGAACACAACCAACGAATGGTTGGTTTGGTTAAAGATCCAAAAGTGCCTCTTATCATTGCAGTGAAAGTATATTTTAACTTTTGGATTGGAATATATTACAAGATGATTCATTGAAGTCAGAGAACCCCGAAAGGCAATTTTATATGGAGTATGCTTTGCATTGTAGGAATAACATTTTGAAAACTGGGATGTGGATCCTATATTTCAAATTACCACGATTAGAGTATCATAACCAGAGTGCTAGAGAGAGTGGCGGTGGGTGTAACTTCATCAGAAGGGCTGACGGTGAATGGCTGAACAGAGTGTTACGTAGGGTAATCTGGACAAGCTTTGGATCCCCACACTGCGGGTCCCCCGAGGGTCTTTCAAAGATGCAACGTGGGCGCATGTAGGGATTAGCCTGTCTTGGGCCCTACCAAACAGATCAGCTTTTGCTATTCTTTTTACCTAATGGGAAAGAAAATTTCAGAAAAGGAAGAGAACTGGGCAGTGGGTACAACCAAAGTCATGGATATCAAATTAAGAGTTCAAGTCAAATTGAAGTTTTTCACAATGGCTCATCATGCTTGGTTAGTTGCAACCTCAATGCTGGTTTCCACTGTATATTTTTTTTTCCATACAATCAGTACTGCATTTCTTGTCTTATCTAATTCTGATAATGTATTTCTCCATATATTTTTTTTCCATATGTTGAGTGTGACTTGATTTGATTCGAGTTGAAAAAGTATCATTCTAGATTTTTTGCTCAAGCAGTGATCTTGCTACTCGAGCAAGCTTCATATAGATTTTGTTGGATCGACAGTTGCTTGACAGTTAGCTCGAGCGGGACTCTTATAGAGAGTTCGCTTGACACTTGCACGACATCCAGCTCAAGTAGAGCTGTAAATGAACCAATCTGTTTGATAGCTCACTCGGTACTCGCTCGATTAAACTCGAATCAAACTCGATTCGTGAAAAAAAAAAAACTCATCCGTGAAAGTAGATACCCGCTCAATTTGTAAACGACATATACCTGACAAAACTCGACTTGACTCGGTAAAGACTCGTTTATGCTCGAGTCGACTCGTTAGCTCGACTCAATTAAAACTCATTCATATATTGATAAATATATACATACATATATGTATATATACATATATATATGTATTAGCTAATAATATAAGCATACAACTTTTATAATTAAAGATATAATATGTAATCTAATTATTTGTGTCTATATAGTGAATATACTTCATAGGTATATTTTATAATTTGTATAATAATTAGTCAATAAAATTTAATAATTTTATATACTAATATGTGGGAACTATATATGAAATAGATATATGCTATCATATTAAGTGTATGTATTAATAATATATGTAGGCATATAATATATTGTTATTTTGGATAAATATCAACTAGTTAGATATTAATTATTTATAAATTTTTTAAAATTTTATAATTTAATAGAGGTTCTACTTGTTAATTGTATAAATTCAATATTAGATCTTTTATTTTTTGTTTGTTTAATTTATTAATCATTAAATCTTATTCAAAAAATTAAAAAATAAACAATTCGAGCTCGAACTCGGCTCGACTCAACTCGACTCGAACTCGTTTGTGGGACAAGTTTGAACTCAAGTTTGAGTTGAGAGTTTAGCTTATCGAGTCGAGCTCGAACAAAGAATAAAAAAAAAATCTAGAGCTTGGGCTCGAGCTCGACAAGCCAAAGACCGACTCAGCTCGGCTCGATTACAGCCCTGTTCAAGCGAGCGCTAGCCCTAATGTTCACTCAAGTTTTGCTCAACACGCCGCTTGAGTAAATGTTCGTAACTTAGGGCTCCGCACCATTTCAATATAAATACATGTTATTTTCACTATATTTTAACTTTTGAGTAGCCAGAACACACACACACCATCCGCCTTTGTTGATGGTGAATTCATTGAGACCTACCCTGCCAGTGGACGTAAGTTTACTCTGAGCCGAGCTACTTAAATCTTGATATTCTGTGTGTATGATTGTCGTTATTTCTTTTGTTTTGCTTCCGCTAATTCTCTTTAACTTAGCCGCTAATAACCAGTTAATCCCAAAAAAAAATGGTATAAGAGGGTCAATGGGAGATCTTGAGGATTGGCTATGGCAAAGTTTGAAGTAGAGAAATTCGATGGCCAGAACAGTTTCAATTTATGGTGCATCAAGATGAAGGCCCTGCTACCACAAGAAGTTTTGTCACAGGTCTTGGATGGGAAAGTGTCTGATGATTCTTCAGCATCAACAAGAAAAAAAATAAGAGAAAGCATATAGTGTTATTCTGTTGTCACTATCTGATGGAGTTTTAAGAGATGTTGCTAATGAGGAGACATTGCTAGTCTTTGGAATAAACTTGAGAGCTTGTATATGAAGAAGATGCTCACAAACCAGTTGTATCTTAAACAACTGTTAACACGCTCAAAATTAAGGAAGTTACTCATATCTTGAAAACATTTAGATGAATTTAATAAAATTATTATAGATCTAAGGAATATTAACATTAAGCCTAGGAGTGTAAAAATTAAACAGAAAATAGAAATATCGGTCTGGATCGACCCAAATGGGTGGAACCAGTTTGGTTTTGGACCAGTTCGGTCCAGAACCAGTTCCCTTTAGTTCCAAAACTGGCAAGTACCAGTCCAGTTTAGGTTTTATGCTTTTTAGGACCGAAATGGACCAGTTCACTACATTATATATTTTAAGTTAATTTTTTTAATATTATATTTTTTTTTATATATAATATATATAATAATAATATAAATTTTAATATATATAAAATAATGTTATTATAATTTATAACATAAAATTTTAATCTTAAACATGAAAATTTATTTGATCATATGTTTTAAACATAAAATATATATTAATAACATTTTATGGCCTAATAAATTCTCAACATATTCCTTTTGATAAATACATAATATATTAGTATATTAATTATATTTTATGCCCTAATATTAATACTATTAAAACTGGAAAATCGGACTGGACCGGTAAAACTAGAGGTACCAGTTTAGAAGGGTAACTAGTGCGTAATCGGTTTTTAAAAAATGCAAAACCAATGCATACCAGTTCGGTCCTAAATTTTTTCCAAAGCTAAAGCTGGACTGAACTGGTTATACCCCTAATTAAGCCTAAAGAAGAAGATCAAGTCTTAATTATTTTGTGTTTGTTGCTTATGTTATTTGATAACTTTGTGAATTCGATATTATATGGTAAAGATATTATTTCCTTGGTAGATGTGAAATCTACTTTGAATTCTAAAGAATTGATAACTTGAAGGGCACAGATAATCAAGCCAGCGCTTTGATTGTTAAGGGTTCCTCTAGCAAGAGTAGATCCAGTGAGAGGGGTTCAGAGAAGAACATGGATAAATTTAGAGGCAGTTCACAGTCAAAGTTTAACAAGAAAAATGGTAAATGACATTACTTATGTCATAAATTTGAACATTACAAGAATGAGTATCCTAAACTGAAAAATAATGAGGAGGGTACTAGTTCCTCTAATGTCATTGGCGTTGCTGATGATAAGTTTAACGGCTTAGATATTACCTTAGCAATTAACAGCTCTAACAGTCACTTTGCTGACAAGTGGATTGTGGACTCAGCTTGTACTTTTCATATATGTCCCAAAAGATATTGGTTCACCTCTCATAAGCCAATCAACAGTCGCTCTGTTTTGATAGGGAATGATATGGCTTGTAAAATTGTTCAGATTGGTTAAGCTAAAATGAAGATGTTTGATGGGATTGTCATAATTTTGTCTAACGTTCGACATATCCTAGATTTAAAGAAAAATCTTATTTCTTTAAGCACTCTAAATTCTCTGAATTTTTGGTACACGAGTGAAGGTGGAGCCATTAGAGTCAGTTAGGGTTCCATGATTGTAATGAAATTAGATAAGACTGATGGTCTTTATTTCCTTCAAGGAAATACAAGGACAAGTGCAACTACAATATCTGTTTCAGATGATCCAAATAGGCATTACCCAATTGTGGCACATGATTTGGGTCATATGAGTGAAAATGGGATGTCTATTATGAGTAAGCAGAGTCTATTGTGTGATCAGAAAATATGGAAACTTGATTTTTGTGAGCATTGTGTTTTTGAAAAATAGTGTAGGGTTCAATTTACTGCAGGGGTTCACAGAACCAAAAGTAATATGGACTATATTCATTCTGATATTTAGGGTCCATCTTTTGTTCCATCAAAAGGTGGAACTCAGTATTTACTCATATTTATTAATGATTACTCCAAAAAGGTTTGGGTTTATTTTCTTAAACAAAAGGCGGCGATGTATTTGCTAACTTTAAATAGTGGAAGATTTTGATTGAAAATCAGAAAGACAAGAAGGTAAAGCGACTTCGAACTGATGATGTTATGGAATTTTGCAGTGGTCAGTTTGATGAGTTCTACAAAGATGAAAGTATTGGCAAGTACTGCACAGTTAGACACACTCCACAACAATATGTAGTAGCGGAACGGATGAATAGGACTCTCTTGGAGAGAGCCCGTAGTATACTTTCGAATGTTAGCTTGTCTAAAGGATTTCTAAGTTGAAGCAGTCAACATAGCTTGCTATTTGGTTAACAGCTTTGTAGCCATAGCTATTAAATTGAAAACTCCAAATGAGGTATGGTCTGATTCTCCTATTGATTATTCAAAAAAAAAAAAATTTGTTGTCCTGCATATTTTCATGTTAATGAAGAAAAACTTGAGCCAATGGCAAAGAAAGACATATTCGTTGGATATGCCAATGGGGTGAAAGGATTCAGGTTGTAATGTACTAATCCTAAATCACTCAAGTTTGTAATTAGTAGGGATGTTGTATTTGATGAATAATCCATGCTTAATCCGAAAAAGAGGTTTACTGTGTCTACAAGTGAATAGTAGGGTAATGGCAAGAAGGTGGAGTTGTAGGTTAAAGCTTCACAAGAGGTGCAAGGTGGCACTCAAGATCACATTATTACTAATGAGCATGATTCTGGTTCTAATAGTGGCACACAGGATGAGTAAGATTGATGTATACCTACTAGTAGATGGAGGAGGTAGATCAAGCTACCTCATAGATATGATCATGTAGACATAGTGATGTATGCACTTACTACAGCAGAGGACATTGATGATCAAGAGCCTTCTAGTTATTTATAAGTTGTCAAGAGTAAGGTATCAACACAATGGTGCGCAAAGATGATTGAAGAGATTGAGTCTCTTTCAAACCTGGAATTTGGTTAAGTTGCCTAAGAAGACTAAGACTGTTGGTTACAAATGGATCTTCAAGATAAAAGAAGGAAAATAGGGTGTTGCAGATGTAGGGTACAAGGCACGCTTAGTTGAAAAGGGTTACAGTCAAAGAGAAGGTGTAGATTTCAGTGAAGTTTTCTCTCCAATTGTGAAACACAGGTCAATCCGCATGTTGCTTGCCACGATTGCCTTGTATGATTTAGAAATACAACAGCTTGATGTTAAAACAATTTTCTGCATGGTGAGCTTGAGAATACCATTTATATGCATCAACCTGAGGTGTTGAAGGTAAAACATATCATGTGTGTAGATTTAATAAATCATTGTATGGTTTGAATCAATCTCCGAGGTAATGGTATAAGGTTTTGATACTTTTATAATTAATCATGGTTATTTGAGAAGTAGTTATGATTGTTATGTTTTTATCATAAACAGTTATCTGATGGGTCTTTCATTTATTTGCTACTTTATATTGATGATATGTTTATTACTGCCAAAGGCATGTCTGATGTTAGCTTGTTGAAAACTCAACTCAATAATGAGTTTGAAATGAAAGACTTAGGCGTTGCAAAGAAGATTTTGGGGATAGAGATTCACAGAAATAGAAAGTTGGAAAGTTATACTTGTCCCAGGGAAAGTAAATTGAGAAGGTTCTTGAGAGATTTGAAATGTCTAATTCCAAACCAATAAGTACAACATTTGCTACGCATTTTAAACTTTTAGTATCCATATCTCCTCAAACCGATGAGAAGGAACAATTTATGTCTAGTGTTCCATATTCTAGTGCAGTGGGCAGTATTATGTATGTAATGGTTTGTACTCGTCCAAACATTTCACAAACAGTGAACATTGTTAGTAAGTATATGGCTAATCTGGGTAAGGTTCATTAGTAGGCTGTGAAATGGATACTCAAGTTTTTGAAAGGAATCTTGAATTTGGGCTTAGTCTTTGATAGAGAATCTGATTTCAATTGCCAAGGTTGTTGGTTATGTTGATTCTGATTATGTTGGGGACTTAGACAAGAGAAAATCATTAACAGAGTCTGTTTTCATTTAGTGTGGTTCTGCTATTAGTTGGAAAGCAACGCAACAACCCACTGTTGTTTTATCAACTACAGAAGCATAATACATGGTAGCAACAAAAGCAGTGAAAGAGTACATTTGGTTGAAAGATTTGATCAGTGATTTGGAAAGATGAAATTTTTGTGTTTTGTGATAGCCAGTGCGTGATACATTTGACCAAAATTCAAATGTATCATGAGAGAACCTAGCATATTTATTTCAGGTATCACTTTCTTCGAGGTTGTTACTAAGGGCGTGATAGAAATTCAAAAGATTGCTACCACTGAGAATCCAGCGGATATGATAACGAAACCAGTTTCAATATACAAGTTCAACCTTTGTTTGGATTTGATTGGTGTTTGGGGTCTGTGATTCCCTTAGAGGATTTGATGGAGGGGGTAGGCTTTTGGTTTAATGAATTTTTTTTAGGCTTGACAGAATTCCAGCCAAGGTGGAGATTTGTAAAGTGTGACTTGATTCCAGTTGAAAAGCACAACTTCAGGTTGTTCGCTAGAGAGGTGATCTTGATGCTCGAGCGAAGCTTTAAATAGATTGTTGGATCGACAGTTGCTCGACAGTCAACTCAAGCAGGACCATTACATAGAGTTCACTCGACACTCAGCTCGAGCAAAATCCAGGCAGAGAGTTCGCTCAACACTCAACTCGAGTGAGCGCCAACTTTAATGCTTGCTCGAGCCTTTCTCAATACCCTACTCAAGTGAATGTTCGTAACTTAGGGCTTCATGACATCTCAGTATAAATACATATTATTTTCACTGTATTGTAACTTTTGAGCAACCAGAATACAGAGAGAGAGAGATAGGAAAAAAAATCTTTCTGTGAGATTCTTGAGAAATCATTGGGTATATTGGGGCTCTGGGATTGAAGATTTTGTGATTAATCTCCTATACTCCACATTTGTTAATAGTAAATTCTTTGAGATCGACCGCGCCAATAGACGTAGGCTTACTTTGGGCTGAACCACTTAAATCTTAGTTTTCTGTATGTGTGATTGTCATTATTTCTTTTGTTTTGTTTCCTCTATTTTACTTTAATTTAGTTATTGATGATCAGTTAATCCCAACGCCATATATACATGAGAGCTTTTAGAATTGATTATGGGATTTCAGCTTTTCGATTAAGCTTTTATAAGAGAGTAATGATACACATACAATTCTATATATATACAACTATATATATACAACTATATTTTAAATTTATAGTATTTCTGTGAACCGATGTTACTTTGACATAGATGGATGATAGATTAGAGCATTGGCAATGGCCTAGCCATTGCCAAATTTAAGTCCAAATTTTACCTTTTGTTGAATTAAAATTTTTACATTGACTAGCCAAAGCCATATTTCTTAATTTTGAGTTACAGTAAATTTCTCCTCCTAACCATGTTTGGAGATATACTATTCAAGGATCAAATAAATATTTTATTATTCCTCCCTCTTTCCTCTCTCTTTCTCTCATATTTTATTAGAATTTCTTTTTGTTTAATTTTAAAGAGATAATTATTATACGTTTTTTTTTTCTTTTGGTTTTGATTCATATGTATTATATTTATTAATTAATATAAGGAGTGTATTTGTAAAATATAAAAAAAATTGTAAAATATTATTAAAATATATAATATTATATTATTATTTTGACTTTAATATGACTAGTCCAATATGATTCACTTAGCCAAAGTTTAACTCTATAACCAAAACTTGAAATTTTAATTAAATTTTAGACTTAACAATAACTAGACCATTACCAATACTCTTACACAGAATAAGATTTCCACTAAGCTCCGTAGATAGTTTTGATTACATTATTGCTTAGAACTCGCACAGAGAGAGAGGCGGTGAACCGGCAGCAACACGGGGCCGGTAAAACCGCGTAGGTAAAGGTTGGGGATTCTGCACTACCTGGCTACTTGCACCATGTGACCCATTTCATATTCTTTCAAGTTCAACAGTGACAGTGTTTTCGCATTAAATGCTCCTCCTATCTCATTGCTTTCCTTTTTCTACTATAAATGCACCAGTGATAATTTCCACCTCTCTCTCTCTGTCTCTCTCTCTCCTATAATAATTCTGGATCCAATCGAAAGTCTGTTTGATCTTTGAAGCACCGCTAACAGAAAACTTCAAGGCAATATACCTCGGTTTCAGAAATGGCTCCACTTATAACGTACTTCAGTCTCAGAAAGGTACTTCTGCTTTATCTTGTGTTGTTCCTCTTTACTTCTTTTCTCTTTTGTGCCTGCTCAGAATCTCAGCTTCAGAGCAAACAGTTGCCTGGTAGAAGAAGAATGTTAGAAACAGAAGCACAAGACCCGCCGAAAAAGAAAACCACCAGCCTATCCTCCAAGAACCAGACCAAGCTCATCAAGCCTAGTTTATCCACGAAAAACCAAACCAAACTCGATTTGTCCGGCAAAAACCAAACCAAGCTCACCAAAGCTACGAATTCTACCAAAGCAGCTTCCACTTCCAGTGTTTTTTCTAAGATTGAGCTCAAGAATCTGAATTCCACCTCCAAATTCAAAAAGCTAAATTCCACATCGAAAGCCACAAACTCTACCAAACCCACCTCATTTTCCTCGAAGAAATCCTCGGATCTGCGGAAACTAAGCACACCCAAGAACAAAACAACCAAACCCACCTCCACCAAAGACGTCCAGACATACCTAGAAAAGAAACTCAATGAGCATGAATCCGAAAAACCGAACAAGAAACAGAAAGCGGTACCTATCCAGCAGAAGACAACGAAACAAGCACAACCTAGCTGGATTGACCAAGAAGATGATGAAGATGATCTGGTTTCAGGATTCACAGATTTAACAGATTTGCCCAACAAGTTCCAGCAGACTTTGATTCCGGACCTGGAGAAATTCTCGACCACCTCCAAAGCTTACCTCACCAAAGCCAACAAAGAAATCACAAAAGGTTTCAAGCCCATTGTCGGCAATAAATATGCACCCACCATTGCCACCGTAGTTTCTTGTGCTTTCATACTCATCCCTTTGCTTTTAGTCTCTCTCGTTTTCAATAGGTTTAAAGCTTATTTCTCTCTCCAAAAGCTCCTAATCTTCATCCAAATATACCTCTCCATCTACTTCACCATTCTTTGCCTCTCCGCCCTAGTCACGGGGCTCGAGCCCCTGAAGTTCTTCTACGCTACTTCGCAGTCCACATACGTTTGTCTGCAGGTCCTTCAAACGCTTGGGTACGTGCTGTATCTGCTCCTGAACCTGATGTATCTGATCCTCGTGTTCTCGACGGAATCCGGGCTAGGCTCGAAGTTTCTCGGACTGGCCCAGATCTTTATGGGCTTCGCCGTTGGGCTTCACTACTACATGTCGGTGTTTCACAGAGTGGTGCTACACCAGCCGCCCCAAACCAACTGGAAGGTTCACGGGATATACGCCACGTGTTTCCTTGTCACTTGTCTGCTTGCCAACGCCGACAGAAGAAAGAAGTCGTACTTGGAAGAAGGTGGTGAGGAAGGCAAGAAGAGCTAGTATTTCTCATTTTTTATAAGAATTTTACTTATAATATCTTAAAAGTAATATTGGTATAACACTGTTAACGTGACAAACAATCAGATCAATTATTAATATAACATGCATTCAATATTGTCACGTCAATAATGTTATACGAATATTAGATTTAAAGTATTAAGAGAAGTGTTCGACATTATTATTTTTTTTTTCAATCCTTGCTGGATGATACCATTGGACAAGCAACCATGGTGTTATATCTTTGAGTAGGTATAAAGAAGTGGATATATTAGCTACTTGCTTTGATGTTATTTGTGTACCTTATTATCATCTCAACAAAATTCTACATCCACTATTTGTTTTGAAGGCGACGCCACGTACGTACGGTGAGCCCAAGCAATCCCTTCTAATTGTTTTGCAAAATCTTATCACATGCAATCAAATCAAAGAATAATACTACGAATAATTGTAGAGTATATAAATTTTGAACAATCGTTTTGAAAAATAGTAAAGTCTATTATTAAAAAAAAAATTATAAATCTTGCATTTACTCATTTGCTTCAAAAAAATTGTGCAACACTTATACACTCTACGACTGTAAATATCATTTTTTAAAATCAAAACGTCTTGGATCGGCACACCATTATCTCTTATTTCTAATTATATATTGGAAATCTACTATGATATTTACTACTGTCTTTTACAATTGAGACTTGAGTTTTCAATTTTATAAATTTCAGAAGACATGATTTGCACCCTGAGAAAATCAAAACCCTAAAACCTTCTTATTTCCCACATTTCTTGACAAGAAAAAAAAAACTAATGCGATTCTATAAATCATGTATTTTCTCACGTGTAATTCAAAAGTTAAAATATATTAAACAGAAAAAATCCAAAATGAAAAATAATAAATAAAACCAAAATATTATTAAACCCATAAAAATTCAACAAAAAATATAAATTAAGAAAACATCAAAGAAGAAAATTACAAAAAAGACCATGGCATGTTGCTCCTCGACTGAACCTTACCTCCCACCAAAAATTATTATAAAATCATCACTTACCTTACCTCAAAAAGCTTAAATTAATAAAAATTTGGAAATGAGATATTCCCCTTTTACCTCACGTGGTGGGGTTTGTGAAAGGGGGAAATGAGGGGGAATCCCACGGTCCACCCGCCTCCCTCCCATACGGAAGGGTCTCATGCCATCTTTCTTGTTTTCGTTTCTATTGACTTGCAACCTTTTTGGTATTTTTTGAAATTATTGCATTGCACAATGTGTTATTCCCGACAGAAATTCATGAGACTACATTATTGATTTTCAGATTGTAAGAACTCCAATCTCACATTCTTTTTTTCTTTTTTTTAGAAATCTCACATTCTTTTAAATGAGAAATCTGTAATTCATATTTTATTATGAGTGCATATAGTTTTGATATGTTTTTGTTTTAGAAATACGAAAAGGAAAAGAGGAAGAAAAAAAAAAGGTATTGATCTTAATTGATTCCTTATTATTAGACTGAGAAATGATTATTTGTCATGTCAGTGAGATTCGTTTTAAAGATTCATATAAAGCATATAATATACAGAAATTTTATACAAATAATGTTAATATTTACGACATCAATCCAATTAAATAAATAGACAGTATTTGTATGACTATAGATGTGTTCAATCTCTGCAAATGTTTTTAAAAGAGTAATCTTAGATATAGTTTATAATCTTGTAATCTAATGTATTTATATATATATATATATATATATATATATATATATTTTTAAAAGTGATAAACACTATAAAAAATAATTTTTTTATGTAAATTATAAATTTATCGATTTTTTTCAAAACAAGTATGTAATATTTACACACTTTAAAATTATAAATATAAGTTTTTTTTTTTTTGAAAAATATTTTTCTTAATAAATACCCTACTTTTTAAAATGATCTATATATATACACACACTATACTTATATGACTTAAACTTATATTTAAGCATTATTTAAGTTAATAAGTTGTGAAAATACGTTAGTGAGGTTATTTGAGTGATTTTGGAACAGTCGTCTCAACCGACGGGTTCGGAGTTGGTGTTGTGTCGGTGGCTTGTGGTAACCTTTGATAGTTCATAAGCATTTGATTTGATGGGGGGGGGGGGGGCGGCTGCTCTGCAGCGGTGCAGGCCAAATGTTATTTATTTATTTATTTTCATATTTAAAAAAAAAATACACTAATACACTAATAATTATTTTTTAATTATTAAATATAAAAATATAAAAATTATGAACAGTAAAAAATGAGAAGATAAGATAAGTATCATTTTTCATGATTTGATTAATACAAGCCGACAATACAAGGCGTAGTTGTTCATTTTCCATGAAGATAGTATCATTTTCCTTGAACTTAGGTCAATTCTTTCACTTCTTTAAATTTATTCTATTGAAAGCTAAATCTGTGATTTTCAGCTTTTTTGGCCTTATTCTGTTTTCATGAGCTTTTTTGGCCTTAATGGCTCTTGTTCTGTAACGCACTTCCTTGAAAAAAACAAGTTTTTTTTATTGACTTCAATGTCTTTTCTTTTCTTTTGTTTTCTTAGTATTGATCCAATACCTAATAAACAAATGGGAAAGTTTGGCATTTTCAGAGATAGGGTTGAGTAATATTCTATCCAGTCGCTTAAAAAAAAAAAATTATCCAGTTGTAGAGTGTACAAATATCACGTAATCGTTTAGAAAAAAATTAAGATTTATCATTAAAAAATTAATTTTTTTATATAAATTCTGTATTTATTCATTTTTTTTTAAAAGAATTACACAGTACTTGCACACTCTCCGATTACAAATATAATTTCTCTTTATATATATAATTTTTGGTGTTTCATTTTTATCTATCTTGAATAATATGCCACCGTCAAAATTGTAACGGATCTGACCAAATCTGATTTTTTTTCTCAAAAAAAAAAAAAAAATGTAAAAATGACAACCTTCTACCACTTGCATTTTGATTTTAAGGTTTTTTTTTTTTTTTTAAGTATTGATGAACTTTTCAAAAACTTTATCATTGTCATTTTTATTAGAGAATAGCTGACCCTAAAAATATATATTATTCATCATCTTATAATGTTACTGTTAAATAATATATCATGAGATGATAATAGGATACTGATTAAAAGAATAACGAATAAGATTACTCAATAATAGTGGGAATATCCCACTATTAATACATAAAAAGGCATTAACCCGGATCAATTATTACCAACTCTTCAGTTTTTATTTTAATTTATTTTGATTTTTTTCCTGGTCAGACCAACATCTGTATAGTTCTATTTAGGTTGGCAGACAGGCCGAAAACAGTTTTATTACCGATTTCTATAGATCGCGGGTCCAATTACTGCTTTATGGTTAGGGCAGGTCAGCCCAATTATAATGGGTCAAGGCCCTGAACAGCTGAACTCATGTTCCGTCTTAGATTCAAAACTAGTATGCCGTCTTTTTTATGTAATTTCTTCAGAGCATTGAAATGCCGTTCTCTTTAATTTTCTTGAAGTTATTCTTTGCCGATATTGGTGCCCATTTGTCTCCCAAGTGCAGCAGTGCTTGTCTTCGAAATTAATCCCCATGCACATTACTTCACCTTCGTCTGTCCCCTCAGAAGCTCGATCGATCGTATAAATGATCATCACCGTGTATTAATTGCAGTACTCTATATATGTTTTGCATATATGCATGCATGGGACGTTTCAACTGCGCGCATACCGAGTTCTGAAATGAAAGGGACTGCTTGAGCTGCATGCCCAAAACTCCTGAAGCTTGGTTTTCAAACGCTAGAAACAAGACATTATACGTTATATATATATTGGTCTTGGAGTACAAAAAACAGTCTGCTTCATGCAATCTCTGGAAAACAGACATTGATCATGGCTTTTAGAGCATTAGTAGTGGTCTCAATAAAGTTTGTCTAAAATTTAACTAGAAAATTCACTTTTATAAATTTAGTTAATTACTTTGCAATAACACCAAATAACAGACTCAACAAATCTATCACTATTCTATTAAAATATTGATTTTGATATTTTCTTTTATTTTAATTCTAATTATAATTTGAATATTTATTCGTTGTTCATACTATTCTGACGGATAAAATTTTTTAACCATCTTTTTTTTATAACAGTCATATTTTTTTAATAATTATATATTTTTTTTCAAGTATAGTATAGATGCAAATTAAGTAAAAAGCTACGCAAAAGATTAAATATGTTTAAGAAACAAAAACTAGGAAATGCAGCAAGTAAGAATCAAAAAGCAAGAGGGAGAGGGAATTTTTTATGTCAAAATAATATTTGGCCAGCAGTTGAAGCTCAACAAATTTGGTTAGTAGAATTGATGAAAGCTAAAATTACTGAAGTTTTGTTGAGTCTACTACAACCCTTTTTTATGCTTTTAGTCAAATGTTGGCCAAATTTTAACTTTGTTGAGCCTACTACTAGTGCTCTAGTAGACTCAACAAAGTTTGGCCAAAATTTAGTTAGAAAATTCACTTTTATAAATTTAGCTAATCACTTTTTAATAACACCAAATAAAAGACTCTCCAAATCTATCACTATTCTATTAAAATATTGATTTTGACCTTTTATTTATTTTAATTCTAATTATAATTTGAATATTTATTCTTTATTAAAAAAGTACATATTAATTTTTTAACGTTCATAATATTCTTAACGGATATAATTTTCTAATAGTCTTTTTTATACAACGGTAATATACTTTTAACTGATATATTTTTTAACGGTCATATTTTTTCAATGATCATATATTCACAACGGATATATTTTTCTGCAATATTTTTGTAGAGGAGAAACAATAGGCAACAGGAAGAAAATTGTTTATGGTGAAAATAATATTTAATCAGCCTAAGGAACTAGCCAAATTTGGCTAGTGAATAAATCTTGGACTAAAATTAGGGATGGGCAGCGTGAGCGGGCAACGGTTGTGAACTCTTAATTTTACCCCGCACCGCCCATGCGGGGGCGGGCTGACCCCAGCGTTGCCTTGCCCCGCCTCCCACTCTACCTCCCCTAATATAAAAAATTAAATTTAAATTTTTATATAAATACTTATTAAATAAATATATTGTATATAGATATATACAACTTGTTAAAAACTTGAAGTTGTATTCAAGTTTTTAGATTATCTTGATCTCCTAAGCTAACATTTATATAAAAAATCAAGACAATACAATCATCATACTTATATAATGTGAGACTTACTGGTTTTGATCTCACCCGCGGCGCATGGGGAAATTGCAAAACCCCTACCCCACATTGTGCGGGGAAGGGCTACTTCACCCCACATCATACGGGTATCACTCTAACTAAAATTGTTATTTATTTATTGAGTCCATTATAAAATATTTTTGTGCAATCTAACGAAATTTTAGTCAAATTTTAACTAAATTGAGTCCTCTATTATTACTCTTTAAACGCCATTAATTGTACGTGGACCTGGGTTGTGTGTCGTTTTTCTCGAAAAATTACTCTTGACTCGGTAGTGCTAAAATGTAGTTAAAGATTTTATCCATTTAAGTTCATATGTAGGCCGATTTCACACTTTTTTAGTGATTTTTTTCTTTTCAATTATTAATATAATTTTTTTTTTTAAAGCGCGTTACAATAATTACTAGTGATTGAATTAAGATAATATCTCCAGAATAATGATTAGTAGGGCTGTAGTAGTAGAATTCCTTAATCCTGACGGCAAGTTTTGGTTAGGTTTGGAAAGTGAGATGGAAATTTTTAGTTTTAAATAAAAATTTAAAATATTATATTTTAATATTATTATTATTTTAGAATTTAAAAAAATTAAATTGAAATTTAAAAAAGTTGAATTGTTTATTATATTTTGTATAAGAATTTAAAAATTTTATAATGATAAAATGAGATGAGAATTTTGTATTTAAACTTAGGTATCAAACTTAACCGTTTAAAATTTTAAACCAGTCAGCAGAGAAATAATTTTGAGGAAAAAAAAAAAAAAAAAGAGAAGCCCAATACGCTAAAGCACCTAATTTTCTGAATGTTCAACCAAAAACAAGATCAAGATGGAATGGCACATATATAATAATGGAAGTTCATGAACCAAAGGATTAGGGACGAAGGTTGGCGGCCGGTGCATGACCCCATTATTGCATATGCTGATGATCATTAGATAAAATGGGAAAAACTCATGTGATTCAGATAATTGAAGGATTTGAGCTCACAACCCCTAATTTTGTTCTCAAATAATATTCAAGCTGCATAATATATTTATATAATTTAATAGAGTTCATATTTATATATCATATGAATATTATGTTAGTAGTGCGTCAAAAAGATACACGGCAGTAATCAGTGCAAACCCAAGTTCATGATGATCAGGTGCGCGCCTAACATCTTTCCTCTTCGTCACATTATTAAAAACGTATCATCATATATATTATGGCTTATACCATATTACATGAATTTCTTTTAAAAAATATTTATGCATAAAAATATCACAAACCTTGTAGATGCACTTTAAAAAATGATCATTTACGACAAAAATGATCATTTACTATGAGAATGAGTGATATGGTAAATATAATAAACTATATTAAATCAAGGTGAAGTGGCTCCAGTGGATTAGCTTAGGTTTGAGAAGAAACAGCAAGACCATAATGTAATGTAGATAACATGTAAACAGGTCATAAGACTGAGGTGCTTTATAACTCATGTTTGATCAATTATACGGCTTAGAATAAATTATAAGAGTGACGCACTGTATGGCATCTACGTACGTACAATATTTATTATTAATTGTGTGCATGTCTTGTTTAATGTACTTGTAGATGGGTTATTAGTCAATATCAAAGTGCTTTTGTAATAGACTTATTTCACATAATGTATTGGTGGCCTATGAGACACTACATTATTCTACTATGATGAAAGGCATGGAAAGTTACATGACCTTGAAGTTAGATATAAGTAAGACATATGATCGAATGAAGTTGTTTTGCTTAAGATGGATTTTCCTTGTAGATGGGTCAGTAGTGTTATGATGTGTCTCAAATATGTCTCATATTCTATGCTAATAAATGAGATTTCAAGCCAGAAGTTCTTTCCTTCAAGAGGACTGAGACAATGAGATTTTATTTCTCCTTACATCTTTATCCTTTGTGCTGAAGTGTTCAGTTTTTTTTTTTACTAATGCTGGACAGAATTGGTGTTATTCATGGAGTTCCTATTGGCAGATATGGTTTTAGATTAAATCTTTGTTCTTTGTTGATGATAGTCTATTATTTTATAAAGCCTCAATAAAGGAATGGTGGTGTTTACATACATTACTACATAAATATGAGATGGCCTCGGGATAGAAGTTGAATAGGGACAGGACAACACTATTTTTCAATAAGAATACCATAGAAGAAACCCAAAGCTATTTGAGTAATACGCTTGGGGTGCCAGCTGTTAGATGTTATGAGAAATACCTAGGGCTTCTTGTCATGATAGGGAAGGGTAAAATTAGATCCATTAATTACATCATAGATAGAGTCTGACAAATGATCAGTAATTGGAAACTTAAGTGGTTGTCACAAGCAGGTAAGGAGGTGCTTATGAAGGCAGTTGTACAGGTCGTCCCCACGTATTGCACTGTAACGACCCAACTCAATATTATTAGGAATAAATCACGGATAATTTTATCAAGTTCAATAAATAAGTTAAAGCCTATAAAAGAATTTATCGAATAGATTATTTCAATTTGAATCTAGAGTTAAGCCTCCATTATTATTATTATTATTATTATTATTATTATTATTATTATTATTATTATTATTATTATTATTATTATTATCATCTCTAAACTCCTTAGTGTTAGACTCCAAATGCTAATAAACTTTTGTTTTCCTTTCCATAATAAAACTCCAAGTCATTACCGGATTCCCTTCCACAACTCACAGCCCCGCACGAAACTAGCTAGTCCCACGACTTTCCTCTCAATCTTACACGTCTCTTTCCCTAAGATTTAATTTTTTTGACGTTCTGCGTCACCTTTATATTTAAATGTACATACGGATTAGTTCCTCGTCAGTTTATCACTACATGCAAGATTCTATTGCAATCGTTTCTTCCACATGCACGTTGACACCTCTAGGTTTTCCTTTTGTTTCTCAACCAGCTAGGTCTATAAATACATTGTCGCCCAACGTCGAAACACACTCACGCACGCAGAGCACCCTTTCACGAACTCACACTCACGGCAAGCCCCATGAAAACAGAAACTCCGTAGCAGTTTCTCTCCATACCAGACCACCCCTCAAGCCACTAGCATCTAGCACAAACATGGCAGTGCACCAAGAACCACCATCGTCGAACCCAACAACCCACCTTCTCCCCCACGTCGCACTCTGATCCCCTCCACACCAACCCAAACCGCAAGCCACTGTATCCAATCTCACACCAAAACTTCTTCCACATCCACCGTGAACAACCATAAAACAGCTACCAAGAAACTCCAGCTCTACACACGGCAACCACCTGCACAAGGAAGCAAAAGGAAAATCGGAAACAGCCAACAGCCATCGTTCCTCTGTTTTTCACACCCAAAAACAAAGCACCTACTGATTACCACGGTGAGCCACAGCCCAGCCACCCCACGGCACCAACTCCCTCCAATTCGTCAGCACACTGCATAGAGAGTGCTGCCTGACACATTACGCCACCACAAGCCGCCATCCTCGCTCTGTAAGTTCACGCCGACCCACTCCATGCATAACCTCTCGGTAGTTGGTTATTTTCCCGTAAAGTCTCTTTCACTCTTCGTCTCTCTCTCTCTCTCTCTCTCTCTCTCCCTCATCACTCTCTCTCTCAGTTTCGTACACACCCAACCACTGGAGTGCCACCGTGCTTGCCACCGTCGAGTGCAACCCAGCCTCACGCCTAGCTTTCAGTAAGCCCTGCACTCCTTCTACGTAACTTGCATGATTTCAAATGAAAAAAAAAACATATACATAGCAATATGACAATTTTGCCCTTTGAGTTAATTTGTATTATAATTGAGCCTAATCAGGCGTATTAGGATCTTGCATAGAGTTGGGTTATATTTTTTAAAAATTATTATGAAGATAAACATATGTTATTAGACTATATTCGGATTCTAAATTATTTTGGACTTGATAATATTTTTATTAGAGCGAAGATTATATTTCTTAAGGGGGATAGGCTTGTTTCTTAAATAGATTTGTGTTAAAATTAGGGTAAGTGAATATCAGTTAATTGTCGATGAATTTAGGAAAATGATAGTATTTTAGGGATTAGGAGAATTTTAAGTATTGAAGAATTAAAATAGGATAATTTTAGCATTTTACAATTAAATATTTAAATACGGGTTCGATTGGAATATTTACGGATATTACACGCTCATTGTATATGTGATCGATTACGTGACAAAAATAGTAGATTAGCGCTGCAAGGTAAGAAGCATGATCATACCCTTACACGTATGTACGGTAAACGACATGTCTTTTATAAAAATATTATCCATATGCATGTATGCCCTCCATTGGAAGCCATTTTTTACGTACCCAAGATATAATAAAAATATGAAAATTCATGATTTTATGTAAATAATTATGTATCAAGTTATTTATGAAAATTCATGATTTTATAAAAGGAGTTATGCATCAAAAGATTTATGAAAAGTTATGATTTTGTGTGAGAGTTATGCATTAAAATAATATATGAAACGTCATGCATGATTTTATGTGAAGATTTATGCATTAAAGTATTTATGAAAAATCATGATTTTATGTTAGAAGTCATGCATCACGACATGCTATGAAAGAATGTGATTTCATTTGAAATCTATGATATGATATGACAAGTATGTATGCGGTTTCTTTTGAAATCTATGATATGACAAGTATGCAAGTATGATTATGATGAAATATGAATGATAAAATACGTAACGACCTATTTTATGATATGAAGACCGTACCTATGTTATGGGCATATTGCATTGTTAGGTCGTACATGCTGGTAGTGCACCCAGTATGTCTTCCTTATATATGAATTCCACAACCCGTGGCCACGGGCGAAATCGGAATTTACTTAGATTCGCTAACCCTAACTCACGGGGGCCAACAGTGGGTAACGGCCTATGACAAGTGAAAGATAAGCTCATGTTCATGTTATTTATGTATGTATTTATGAGTATGCACGTTTTTTAAGAAACCTTATATTTTTTATGTTTACTGTATGATGTACTGCTTATTGAGTATTCGACTAATTTTAGTTTATTTTCATATTTTTAAACCACCCTAGGTAATGACATTTATGAAAATAAGACTACAGGACAGGACTTGACCTCGGGAGGCGAGGCAGAGGCCTAGACAGATTATGATATGATTAGTTTTTATGGTTTAAAGGTTAAATAATTATTTTGATAAACACATGAGACTTTCTAAATTTTTTTCAATAAGTGCTTTCGCAGACTTTATTTTGGATTTTAAGTATTTAATAAAATTTGTTTTATTTATAGAATCTTTTGCGTCTGGCTCGTTATTAAAAAGAAAAGCTTTTTTTTTTTAAGTTCAAGTTTAGTAGTAGCACACTGACTTCTCGAAAATTTTAAAATGTCTTTATTGGGGAGTGGGATGTTACATGCACGTTGGTGTTTCAACTCCCAAAAGGTATACTACACGGTATAACTAAGATGATACAAAACTTTTGGTGGATTTGTAAGCAGTAGGATAATAAAATTCATTGTTGGTGAATTGGGCTTCGGGGATTTTCAGTGTTTTAATAAGGCCCTCATGGCTAAATAAGGGTGAAGATTAGTTCATAATCCTACTTATCTTGTAGCAACTGTGATACAGAAGAAATACTATAGAAATGGAGATTTTTTTACTTCTAGATTGGGTTCTTAGCCTTCATATGCTTGGAGGTCAATTGAATGCGCTAAGAGTTTATTTCAAGAAGGTATGATCTGGAGAATTGGTAATGGGAGGTCAGTTTCTATATGGAATGATAGATGGCTTCCTAAACCTTGGACTTTTAAAGTTCAGACTCTTCTTGTAAATTTACCCATCTCAGTAAAAGTTCATGACTTAGTTGATGCTGATAATTGGAGGTGGCATTCTGATATGGTGAAAAATTACTTTACTACTAGTGAAGGCTTAGTTGATCCCTCTTGGTATGATGATTACATTGATTGGTGAAGACAAGCATATATGGCAATGTAAGCAATTTAGAAGTTTCTCTGTGAAAAGTACTTTCACTTGCAAAAGATGTTGATTGACAGGAGTACAGGTGAACCTTCTAACAAATAAACTCGAGACATGTTTTGGAAACAACTATGGACTTTATCTATTCCATAAGTAGTTAAGGTCTTTATTTGGAAGGCATGTTACAATAGCTTACCAACCAGAGCAAATTTAGTGAGAAAAAGGGTGATAGAATCTGATATGTGTCCTATCTGTGGATTGTTTCTTGAAGATGTGGTTCATGCTCTTTAAAACTGTGGAGCAGCAGGATATGTGTGGAGTCTTGGTTGTCATAAAATACAGAAAATAAGTGGGTGGGTTTTAGATTTTCTATCACTTATGGAATAGGTGTTGTTGTTTTGGAGCCAAATGAATTTGTTGAAATGACAATTATTTTAATAATAACTTGGCTTAGAATGAATGTTGTGATATATGAACAGTTTTTCCTCCATCTTACAATACTTGTTTGTTAAGATAGGGAGTAGTTGCAAGAGTTTCAGAGTGCTCAGATTGAAAGGATATCCCAATATAGTATTAGACAAATAGATCAGCAAGTGTGGAGGCCACTAGAGAGGCCATGGGTTAAGGTTAATTGGGATACAATGTTCATTCACAAATAGGTGTTGGGGTTATAGTCAGGGATGTACATGGAGGTCTTAGCAGTATTGAGAGAACCAATGATGTTCAGTGTTGATTCCACTTCAGCTAAAGCTAGAGCAGCATTGAGTGCTTATGTTTTCCGTTGTGAACTTGGCTTTGATTTAGTGATATTAGAAGGAGATGCTAAGATTGTGGTTGATGCAGAATAAGTCATAGGAGAATTTCACACGGCATGGGCATATTGTGGAGGAAATTAAGCAAGTTTTAAATCGTTTGGATGCTTGGTAGATTTGCTATGTTAAGAGGACTTCTAATCAAGTTGCACATGTTCTTGCAAAACATGCTTTATTATGTAGTTCTAAGTGTGTAGATTTGGGATTTGTACCTAATTATATTAGTGGGATTGTATTGTTTGATTAGGTTATTCAATAATGAAAGCGGATGTGTTTTTACTGTAAAAAAAAATGTACTTGTAAATATTATAAGGGGTTTATTGATCTCTCAAAATTTAAATATTAATATTCGGATAAGAATTTTAAAAGATCTAATTGATCAACTCTAGGATTAGTAGAAAATAAACTAAGGGGATGTTTAGAAACAATTTTATTTCATTCAATCTGTATCTTATCTCATTTCATTTTTAAATATCATTTAAATATAAATACTTTCAAAATAATTATTACAATTTTTTCAAATTAATCATTATAAATTTTTCAAATTTTCAAACAAAAGACAATTTGACTTTTTTAAATCTCAAAATAAAAATATATTAAAAAATTATATTATAACAATATTATAACTAATTTATAATATTTTTTATTCAACTTTTTCTCTTTCATTTCTCAAAACCTAATAAATACTTAATTCAAACTATCTCTCACTACTATGCACAAAACTATTTTACTACTATTTACAAAACTCTCGTCTCATCTCATTTTCGAAGTATTCCCTAAATGTTTTCTGTCCATATAGTCTTAATTTTTTTGTTACATTGTAGGCATTGATATTCTGTCCTCATTATTTTTCCCTTTTCCAAGTTTGTTATTAATTTGTAATAATCATGCGGGATTATACAAAGGTCTTAGCTAGGTCGTGGACATTTATTTACGGTTCCCAATGTTTCCATGATCTCAAGTTGTCATGAGCACGTGAAGAGCCATGCATGTAGTCTAGATCTGTGGTCTGAGTCTGATTACTTGGATCCAAAATATTCATGTCTACATACATGCTGAAGATAAGTACGTATTGTATATAATAAGATTAATTACTATAATTATTCAAAAGAAAAATTCTATATAGAAATCTTATACTATGTATTTTCACTTAATTAATATGTAATTTATCATTTTTATTCTTTAATTTTAATGTTTAAATATGTGTATTTAAATAAAATAATAAAAATAATAAATTACATCTTAGTTAGGTAGAATGGTGTGATATAAAACTTTCTTATACCATTTTTTATACTTTGAAATGTACGTCGAGGTGAACCAGAGAGAGAGAGAAGGGATGAGGCTGAGTTGTCTACGTCGACGTGGTCGGTCCTCGGTCCTCGGTCCCCCCACCACCTCCCATCATGCATCCTGTGTTGGAGTCCAAACCAATTGGCTATTCAAACCAAACCATTTCTCACTTCGCTGCGTATTTCCCTTTCATTGTCATGTTTTATATGGTAGTAAGAGAATCATGTGGTATGCAACATTCTTTGTTTTTGTTTCCTATTTTCTTTACGGTCAATATCTTATTTCTTTGTTTGTATTTGCTATTTTTTGAATTGATTGGAAATAAATGCTACGTTAGGAGTTTTTTCTTTTTTCTTCTTTAATTGTAATGTTGTTTGACACGCACACATATATATTTTAGACATTAGTTTATAACAAACGGACATTAATGCCACATTATGTTTTAAAAAACAACAATGAAATATTATTTATATATATATTTTAAAAAGAAGTAATTTACAAGAAAACCCATCCCTTACAAGAAAGGATGGGTATATGGAGTCTCGTGGATCTCTATGGAAAGAGACCTACAGCCACAAAAACCCACGAGATCTCTTGTGGCTCAAGATGTTGTAGATCATGTCGACCGAGCCCCCACTCCAAATGTCGTCCTCAGTCACTCCATTTTCTATCTTTAATTATTCCAACCTACCTATATCATATTAGCTTTTGGGGGTTGGGGAAGTGGCAGGTAAAAAAAAAACAAGAAATTTTTAAAAAAAAAACAAAGAAAATAAATGCTTGTTGTTCTATTATTTTTATATAATAAAAGAGATGATAATTAAGAAAGGACAAACTATCCCTATACCTTCTAAGGTCATATGTTCCATTATGTATAATTCTTAAATTCTAACGGTCGTAATTTTAAAATCAAATAACTAAGATTTTATCACATGACCATTTATTATTTATACCAACTCAACATTTACCAGACTTTTTTTTTTTGAAAATAACATATGTAGCACTATCTAGAACTTAGAGGTGATAAATTAATATCGTGGCAAAAAAATATTTTTATGACTAATGATACATGTACGTACAATTTTACATACAATAATATTATATGTACTAAATGTCAATTATACTGTTTTATCAGTACTTTTTTAAAAAAAAATTGGATTTTAATTTTTAAATTTATAATTTTTACTAAATAAATAAGGTTATAAATATAAATAACATTTTTCTTAAAAAATAATGATCTTGGAGATTTTAATAATGGGATACTGCAGGATAAATGCATGTGGATTGTATGAAAGTGATGTGTTGGTATATGAATACGTACAATAAAATAATATAGCTACACATTTTTTACAATTATTTTATAATCAATTTCAAATTAATTAATATAATTATACCGCTCTATTAAAAAATTACTTTAAATTTTAAATAACTTTCCCTTTTATTTTAAATAGAGTAAGAAAAATCATAATAAACTAATTATAGGCTTATCTATTTATCATAACAGTTAATTTTGCTAACGAGATAATACATTACAAATGTCGGAATTACATGGCCATGAACAGAACTGCAGCATTAATGAGGAATAAAAGCCGAATAATTACCAAGAAATGATTTATATAACTTATCGTAAAAAAGTAGATTTTACCTAAAAAAAATATAAGAAAAATTATTATTTATCAGTGAGATTTATTTTCTCACAAAAGAGTTGTATTAAACTTATTTATTTGAGTGTCATTAAAGAATAAGTAGGGGACTGTTATGTAATTTTGGGTGTCTCCAATTCAAACCAATGATAAAAAGAAAGAAAACAGGCGTGTAAGAGACTGGGACCAACCCACCCATACCCCAAAGAGAAAATAAAGGGGAAATCGCACACTGTGATCGCAATTATAATAGCAGTATTATGAAGCTGGTCCAGTCCACTCTTCCTCATAATAACCTTCACTTTCATTTTCAAACTATTTCTTCACACGCGCTCTCACTCATATTTTTTTGTAATCTTATTAATTTTTTATAATTCAAAAAATAAATAAATAAATAAATTTAAAACATGGATGCGTGATTATTATGATATTTTATGTTAAATATGAAAATATAATGTTATTTATTTTTCTAAAAAGAATGTATCAGTAATTATTTACTCTCATACTCCACACTTATAACTTTTTCATAGGGTGTAAAGATATTTTTTATAAAGTTTGAGAATATTTTTCATAAAGTATGGAGTGTTGAATAGTAATTAATAAAAAAAATTTTCTTTTTTCTAAAGTATTTAATAAATTTCTTGCTTTTGGATAAATACGCAGTGTAGATTTAAAACTTAAATGTGATTTGTAAATAATATAGATCTCAATATTAACTATTGGATGATTCTTATAGCACATTTATATTTTTTCTCGATTGTAAAAAGATTTTTGATATTAAAATTTATGGGCTATCATAATCTTTTTATATAATCATTTTTTTCCTTATTTAATTAATTCCAACATTTCTACCGGACTATATTGCATATGAAATTCTACACAACAATTTGAAATCATAACTTGAAATCACCTTTGAAATAGAGGTATGTATTTTGCTTTGTATTTCTGAAAGTGGTGGGAATTAATGGATAAAAAAAACTGTAATTAAAATAATCATCTATTTAAATATAATCATCAACCTTAATATAAAACACATTGGTAATAATGAAATGTCTAAATTACATAAGAAAAATGCTATTTATAATCATAATTTTACATACATAATTGAAATGATGCAATTTTAAAATTCAAAATTTAAATTAAAAAGAAAGAAATTAAAAAAATAAAATAAACATTCAATATATATAATATTATATATAAAATTGTATGTAATAATTTTCTTGTCTGAAAAATCGAGAACTTTTAAATTGTCCGAAAGCCTAGCGTGGCTTTTCCCCGGCCTAGCGTGACTGCAGTTGACGGAGGTAGCGCGTGGGAAAAATGGATTCGTTCTTTTGGGAAACTTCATAAATTGAACGTTTCGGTGTGGGGTAGAAAGTTTAAACTTTAAAAAAATAGTGTGCAATTTGCCAAATTTCATAGTGAGGGATCTTCTCAGGCTGTCAGAATCAAAACCCGAAGACACAAAACACCGTTATAAGTTTGGACAGGGAGGCACCACTACTGCCCGCTCCTTTCTCTCTCTTTCTCTTTGGTCTTTTATGCTCTCTTTGGTCTTTAGTTCCATGTCCGTTCGGTGACTGCAGCATAACTAGCAGAAGAGACTCACTCCCTCTATCGCAGAAAAGAAAATATAGTCTGCTTTCAAGCATCCGAGAATAATCTAGAAAAGCTCTTCTTTTTTTCCTTTTTAGTTCATTCTTCTGCCGTTGTTTTCGTCTGTACGAAACGGGTTCGTCCGAGGTATCTACTTTTTTGTTTCACAATCTGTCTCTGTTTTTCTTCTTTTGTTTTCGGTTTCACATGTGTTTTGCTACTTAAATTTGTCTCACTGTTTTATACTCGAGGTTTATTTTTTTATTATTATTGTTTTCAGTTGTGGGTTGAATTTTACTGTGATTTGGATAGCCTGGGTTTTGGATCGTATTTAAAAAGAACTTGATTTAGCTATTTATTCTATTTACTTATTTGCATTGGTTGGTGATTCATCATATAGATCTAATTGAGGTTAAAAATGTAGCGTAGGCGGTACTGTTTTTTAGCACTAGAGTGGTCACCTGTATTTTCTAAGGTTTTCGATTATTTCGAGTACTCTGTTGTCAGAACGCTATTGTGAATTATTTGTCCGTCTTTATAGATGCGGCTATATCATATACTCTTGTTTTCTATTATAATTTTCTTGTTCGTTGAACTGGTAAACATGCACGAAATCAGAAATTCGTTAAAGAAAATATATCTTTTGTTAAGGTGTTGCTCCGGCATTTTGCAAATTGGGCTCTTGGACATTAATTTTTAACTTGTTTGCAGTGCATGAATATTGAATTGATTCAGTGTTTTGTGCGTCATATCATATGTGGGTTTGATCTGTTTTTCTTTTTTGATTTTCTGTTGTTTCCATGGATTCAGTTATAATTATTATGAAACATAAATCGCACAGTCCACCAATTTTCCTTTTGGTTTGCATAGTTAGCGAGCTGTTAAAATTTTTTCTGTCTCAAAATAGTGAATGTAATTTGTTGGTATGGCTAACTCTCTGCACCTACAACCTCCATTTCTGAGAATTAAGCAAAACAGTAAAAGTTAATGTTTTATCCAAACCTGTAGATCGGTTCACAAAATATTTGTTATACATGATATAGGACAGTGATCTGTATTCATGAGTACTATTGTGGTCAAGTTCCTATGAAAGAATCCTTAATCCTTGTTTCAGCGGCTGCTGTATGTTCTCTTGCCACAAAATGTTAATGGAGCTTATGGTTGTAGCAGTTGGATGGTTTATTGATTTTGGTTGGCAGCTGACATTCCACAATAGCTAATCCAATATTTCATCTATATGCAGTGTTGAAGCATTTATTCAGTTCAGCTAGTCGATGAGGAACTAACTAGTCAAATAAATGAATGAGCATGGATAAAGTATCATCTGACTGCCCGTACCCAGGATGCTTCTTCTGTGTCATGAAGGAAGGGAATCCGAGCAAGCGCAGAGCAAGTATACTGAAGTTTTTTAGAGAACTTCCTTCGCAGGATGATGATGGTCAGGTTCTCCCAATCAGTGGTCTTTGGAACACTGCTATGGCACATCCAAATGACCCGGAGTTCATTGAGTTAGGAATATTTGAATGCATGGCTGAACTCATATGGAAGGGCCTAAAAAATCGCCGCTGGCTTTCTCATGACCAAAACATATATATTCCTTATTATGCAGCTCATATAATTGGATCTTATACCATGAACATGGAAGAATTTGCAGAAAGTTCTGTTCATGCTGGAGTGATCCCTCCCTTAGTTGAACTTCTGAGAGGTAGGTTGACTTGGGTTGAACAAAGAGTAGCAGTTCGAGCTTTAGGACACTTGGCTACATATTCCAGCACATTTTCTGCTGTAGCAAGTCATGGTGAGATACTTGAGCTTTCCATTCAACTAGCAATGAGCTCCCTGGAAATAGTTTACTCGCATTTTTACCAATATGTCGAAAGAAGGCTAAGCTATCACTGTGATCTGCTTACACGTGGCATGGGTGGTGTTGAAATGGAGTCCAGGAAGGCGGAGGAATGGGCTAGCCAGTTACAGTGTTGGTCCCTTCAGCTCATTAATTGCTTTGCTTTTAAACCGGAGTTTCTTCCTAGTGTATGTAAGCCTGAATTCTTAATAAAGCTACCAGGCATGTGGGGTGGACTTGTTAATGAAAACTCACCTGCGGGTATTGGTTTGTTAAGAACAATCTGTCATCATAAGCTGGGTAGGGGACCTGTTGCTAGCTGTCCTGGCATCATTGAAGCATTGTGCAATATTGCTCGATCATCAGATGACTGGCAATATATGGCTATTGATTGCCTTCTTTGGTTACTACAAGACCCAAGTACATGTCATAAGGTATGTGGCTATTGATTGCCTTATTTGGTTACTACATATTGTGCTGCCTTTTCTTTTTCTCCAATGTGGATTGTTTAGCTTTGCTTTTGCCCTTGTGTGCTTAATATTTATCATCATAAGTTTCATCCTCATATGCTCAAGTAAAATAATGCCCGCTCTCCACCTAAGTTTTTTATTAACTTTTATTTTGCCAAATCATTATGTTGAAAAATTTCACATATGATGTTTGAATTCAATTTTTATTGTGGATGTTATAGACCTAAAAAAGTACGATATATAAAGCTTTTTGAAGGTCTGGAAGTTTTCAACATCATTGTGTTGTGTTATTCTTTTCTCACTATAAGTTATTCTGTTTACTTGGAAAGCCCTTCACATATGGGTTCGTATAACTTCGCTGGGTACCCTTAGCATGTGTGATGCGAGCTGGTCAAGCTCGCTGAATCTTTTTTGAACAGGCACGTCTTTAGTTCTCATATACAATGAGGTGACTAAGATTTGAAAATCACCATAGTCAAATTTAGATTTTGTTTGATGTAATGGTTGTATACATAAACCTTAGCACTACATGTTACCGTCTTTGTGCATATTGAGTGATGAAAGTTAGATCTAGTGGATCTACTCAAATTTCAATTTAAATTCCAGCTGTAAAAGCAGGTATGACCACCTGCTTTGGCATTGCAGGGTAGATCTTCATCTCTACCGGCTCTTTAACCAAAAACTTGATCTAATTCTTTCATAGACAAGCAATCTTGTGGTTGAGAGGAGCTCATATTGGCTTGGCCATCAAAAAGTTGTACAGTGGATTTGTGGGTTATCTTTTAGTTTATGATACAACTGTTAAATGTGTTTAATAATTTGCTTCTTAACATAGTGCCAGAGGCAACTGCTGACTTATGGTTTCAGTGGCTTTTGAGGTTTTGCATTGAACCTTCAGGTTCAATTCTATGCTCACAACAAGAGCATAAGAATTTTGTTCAACATTTTCCTTTCACCTTAAGGCTCACCATATGTCTACAACATGTGCCTGATATAAGCTTCTTTTCAACCTCATAGCCTTTTGTTTCCTTAAGTGTTCACATCTGTTGCTTGCTTGTTGAATTTAGATTGTATGATTTAAGGTGAAAAAGATGCTGCCATGCTAATAAGTATCTTGAGGAATAGCTCATAATTCAATCAGACAACATATTGAAGATTTCCATCATCCATTCTTGTCTCTTGATGAATTGAAGACTGTTTTGATATAGACATGCACGGTTAATGTTTGCATCTCACCTACTTCTGGCCTACAAGAAACTTTACTTCATTATAAGCTCCTTTTTCAGTTTTATTTTATTGAACGTATAATTTTTCTTTGAGAAATTCAATATTGAAACACTCACCTTGTTATTTATACTAGGGCCTGTTTTTGGTGACATTATTTTAGGTTTCTTCTGCCTCAAATGCTGTAAACAACGACACTCTACATTTCAGGACCTTTTTCATTCAAAATGTAATATAGTTTGCTTGGCATTGCTTTTGCCAATTTTTTGTACTTTAGTTTGTGAGACAAAAAGGGTGAAATTAAGAATTACTTTCAAATTTAGTTTGAAGTATCTTCTTGTTGAGATATGATTAGGTGAACACCAAGATAGAGTGTCTTCTTAGGAAGAAAGCAACCTACTTTTGATTTTTTCTCATTATAAGTGTGGACTCAGCTATTACCTGTTTAATGCCTTCCCAATTTGTTTTTCAGGTGATCGATAAGGCAGTACCAGCACTTGTAGACTTAGCAGAGATATCAGTTCTAGGTGATCACAAGAAGCTCGGTGATTCCATTTTAAATGTCCTTCAGGAATGCATTCAATCACAAGGGACTGGACGTAACTCTCTCAGCAGCCGCACAAAAGAACAGATTGAGGAGCTGCTAAATTCTAGGCAGAGACTGAAATGGGAAAAAAGCATGCCAAAAGAGGATCTCCACATTAAACAGGCAGCAGCACTAGTGGTCAAGCTTGAAGGGAATTCCCTTTTTTCATCAGGAAATATATCTGGAGCGGCATTAAAATACTCAGAAGCATTGGCATTGTGCCCAGTGAGATCCAAAAAAGAGAGAGTGGTTTTGTACAGTAATCGAGCTCAGTGTCATCTTCTGTTGCAACAACCCCTGGCTGCCATAAGTGATGCTACACGTGCTCTTTGTCTACACAACCCTCTTAACCGTCATGCCAAAAGTCTGTGGAGAAGAGCTCAGGCATATGACATGCTAGGCTTAGCTAAGGAGAGCTTGTTGGATGCCATTTTGTTTATAAATGAATGTTCTCAATCAAATGACCCTGATCTCTCATTAAGGCAAAATAGGGTTCCTGACTATGCTGAGCGATTAGTGAAGAAGCAGATGCGTGCTGCTTGGTTATTTAGGGAGGCAGCTATCAAACATGGGGGTGTCCACTGTGAGGGTGATGCTGGTGACATCTATGGCCAAGATACCGACGATTCTGAGTGGGAGACAGCTAGTGAAAGTGATATAGGAAATGATGGAAGGGACGACATGGGCGCCGATGATGATGATGATGATGGTGCATGGAAGAATGATGATGAGAGGAAAGATAAATATGACAAGCCTTCGATGAAAGGTAACGTTTGAGATTGCTACTATGAGTATATTTTTATGTACTTGGTATATTGGAACTCTGAAAATGCTTAGCCAAATGGTTCATATGTGGAGTGTACCCCACAATCTGACTGGCCCTGCCCATGATATTATCCTAACTGCCAATCTAATCAGGCCCACCCTGACATTCATCAAATATTTTTGTGGTCAAAGATGAATTGAAGTGAGGCTCAGGAAGATTTTAATAATTTGTTTCTGGCAACTGATGACTTTCTGGAAACAGGAAAAAAAGAGAGGAAATAAATACTTATTGTGTTGGTATAATGAAATTAGTACTGGACTATGACCTGGTTAAAATGCTTTATATATGTAGCAAAGTATAAATCAACAAGAGCAGCCCTTCTACTTAAAAAAAAAAGAAAGAAAGAAAAGAAAGAAAAGGCCAGCCCTATTGCTTTCTGGCTATTTTCAAGTTCCTCCTTTGCTTTTCTATTTTTCCTAAGTTGGCATAAAAAACCTTTTGTGAAGAGACACGAAGTTCTTCTTTTATTGACAGAGTGATTGATGATGGTGATTGCCTAGTACAAGGAGTTCTGGAGAAATGAAATCTTTTAAAATCAAACATCCATCTATTAGAACAGTACCCTAAAGATATCAAATTTCAATCTAAGTTTTGGGCAGTACACCAATATTAATTCCATGAGCAGTACAAATACCTTTCTGTGAAGTGTAAAATGGAAAACTGAGTTGACTTATTGGTGACCAGATGTTTAGATATAAGCTTGTTTGCACTTTTTATTTTGAACCATATCTTGCGCTTTGTTCTGGATCCAGCAGGTTTGGTGTAAATAGATTCAGATTTTATCGTGTAGCTTAGGAAATATTCTTCTCCTTGATCAAGGACTTGGACTATATATAAAAAAAGGACTAGAACTATACATTAAATAGGACAGGATGCTTGATAAGCTGAAGAGATATGCAAAGTTTTGATTAGTCCAGCCTGCACTTTCTCTCTTACAAGATGACAATCCAACTCTATATGCTTTGTCCTTTCATGAAATATTGGATTAGAAGCTATATGCAAGGCAGCTTGATTATCACAAAAAAGTAATGATGTTTTGGAATATGTTTGATGAAAATCTGCAAGTAAAGAATGAATCCATGTAATTACACAGACTGTACATGCCATAGATCTGTACTCAGCTGCAGCAGATGATCTTGAGATTGTCTTCTGTTTCTTTGATTTCAAAGATACAAGTGAATCTCCAATAAACACACAAAAACCAGGAACTGATCTTCTTGTGTTAAGGCAGCTAGCCCAATCTGAATCAGCAAATGCTTTTATGTGAATTGAAGAGGATGCTGAGAAGAAAAGTCCCTGTCCTGGAGCCTTTTTGATATCTCTTAAAACTCTCAAAGCAGCTTGCATGTGTGGCATTCGAGGTTGATCTAGAAAATGACTTAGGTGATGAACAGAAAATGTGATATCTGGTCTTGTGTTTGTAAGGTATATCAGTCTGCCAATAAGTATTCTATAGGTTGTAACATCTTCCAATAATTCTCCATCTTCCTTGCTGAGTTTAGAATGAATATCCATAGGAAAGTTTACTGGTTTAGAACCAAGTAAACCAGCACCATCTAACAATTCTAAGGCATATTTTCTTTGAGAGATCGAAATGCCTTGTTTTGTTCTGGCAACCTCCATTCCCAAAAAATATTTAACAGGTCCAAGATCCTTTAGCTTAAACTGATTATTGAGAGCAGTTTTAATAGCCTCCACTGTTAACATATCATTACTAGCTAGGAGTATATCATTGACATATACTAACAAAGCCACAAAAACATTTCCTTCTTTCCTAGTGAATAAGGAATAGTCTGACTTGGATTGCTGAAAACCATGCTGAACTAAAGCTGCTGTGAATTTTGAATTCCACTGTCTAGATGCCTATCTTAGGCCATAGAGTGACTTCTGCAATTTACACACTGTAGTGTTCCCCTTTCGAAGATATCCAGGTGGTAACTTCATGTAACCATCCTCGTCTAAATCGCCATATAAAAATGCATTGTTGACATCAAGATGAATAAGATGCCAACCATGTATTGCAGCTAGGGACAAAATACATCTTATTGTCACCATCTTAGCAACAAGAGAAAAAGTTTCAAAAAAGTCAAGACCCTGCTTTTGAGTATACCTTTTTGCTACTAATCTTGCCTTATATCTCTTAATGGAACCATCAGCATTATATTTAATTTTATAAATCCACTTACAACTTATAGGAACTTTATTTGGTGGAAGGTCAGTGAGTTTCCAAGTATTGTTTGATTCTAGAGCGGCTAGTTCAAGAGACAAAGCTTCTCTCCAATGACTATGATGTATAGCCTGATGATAGAATTTAGGCTCTACTTGAGATGAAATAGAAACACTAAATGCACGATGAGAAGCTGATAGTTTGGAATATGAAACAAAATCAGAAATGTTATTAGGAGTTTTAGAATGCTTACATGACATACCTTCAGAAGAGTTGTTAGAGTTAGAAGCTGCTATATTACAATGATAATTCTGCAAATACCCAGGGGCTTTATGCTGTCGGTAGATTTTCTCAAACAAAGGATTTGAATCTCATCTTGGATGTCAAGTTGAGGGGAGGAAGTTTTTGAGGAACTGCTAGGATCAGTATTGAAAGGAATATTTGGTGAAGAAGTATCTGAAAGATTATTAGAAGCAGTAAGATTTTCAGGTTGAGAAGTATATCGAGGTTGAGTAGTTGTAGTAGAAATTTTTTCAGAGTATGACAACTTGAGATGAGGTAGAACTGGATTGAATGTCAGAACAGAAAGGAAATATACCCTCATGAAAAACATCTCTGGAAATGAAGAAGGATTTATTCTCAAGATCAAATAATTTGTATCCTTTTGTGTCAAAAGGATATCCTTCAATGAATATACATTTTCTAGCCCTAGTTGCAAACTTAGACCTATTTTGAGTAAGAGTTGAAGCATAACACAGTGAGCCAAAAACCTTTAAGGTTTTATATGATGGAGGGATTCCATTTAAAACTTCATGAGGTGATTGATTATTTAAAACAAGAGAAGGAATCGTTATAGATGTAGTTGTAAGTATACACTCACCCCAGAAGTTTAGAGGTACATTTGATTGAAACCTTAAAAGCCCTAGCGACATTGAGAAGATGATGGTGTTTGCGTTCAACTATTGAATTTTGTTGTGGTGTTTCTACACAAGATTTTTGATGAACTATTCCTGTTGAAGAGAAAAATTCTATCATGTTAAATTCTGGACCATTATCAGTTCTTACATTTTTAATTTTTGTTTTGAATTGTGTAAGAACTAGATTATAGAATGATATGAATATAGACCTTACATCTGATTTGGATTTCATAAGATATACCCATGTTGATCGAGAATGATCATCAACTATTGTAAGGAAGTATTGAAAATTATCATGAGTAGAAACTGAGAAGGGCCCCCATATATCACAATATAAGAGATGAAAAGGAAAGGTGGCTGTCAAAATACTATGAACTCATGAAAAATACTGAAAGAGCAATTGGAAACCTCCTCTCTGATTTCAGCCTCTTGTGTATATTAATGTCCAGATACGTAAAAGCGTGTATACAAAGGAAAGTAGGTCAAATGCTATACACGGAAAACATCTAACGGATCCCTGATATTTAGCCTATATACATGGAATATATCTATACAGCTAATATTAATAGAGAAGTCCTAAATTGTATAAACTCTTAAGTTGTGTACGTTAACATCCCCCCTCAAATTGATGCGGGTAAGTCAACCAGCAACAATTTGCCAACCAAAAATTGATGCCGTTGTCGAGTCATTGCTTTGGTGAAGACATCAGCCACTTGGAGATCCGAAGAAATGTAAGGAAGAGATATCACCCGACTCTCCAAGGTATCTCGGATAGAATGACAATCAACCTCAATGTGCTTGGTGCGTTCATGGAAAACGGGATTGGTGGCAATCTGAATAGCACTAGTGTTATCAGCATGAAGAGGGGTAGAAGTAGTCTGAGGAAACTCAAGCTCCTCAAGAAGACTGCGTAGCCATACAATCTCAAAACAAGCAGTAGACATGGCACGATACTCGGCCTCAGTAGAGGATTTAGAAACACGATCTTGTTTATTGCATCTCCAAGAGATTAAGGCATCACCTAAAAACATACACCATCCTGTAGTAGATCGACGTGTATCCGGATAGCCAGCCCAATCAACATCACTATAGGCAACAAGTTGAAGAGATGAGCCTGTAGGAAAGAATAACCCACGAGTAGGAGAACCTCGAAGATAGCGGATGATCCGTCGAACTGCAGCAAGATGAAGATGCCGAGGAGAGGACATAAACTAACTGACCTGATGAACAGCATAGGAGATATCAGGGCGAGTAGTGGTCAAGTAGATGAGACTCCCAACTAGGCGCCGATAGAGAGTAGGATCATCCAGAAGATCCCCTTCATCTTTCCTGTATTTGACATTTACCTCCATAGGAATATCAACAGTAGAAGTGTCTTCCAAATCAGCCAAGGTAATAAGATCTTGAATATACTTATGCTGGTTTAAGAAAATACCATTGGCCCGATGATGTACTTCCAGTCCCAAGAAGTATGTGTGCTGGCCAAGATCTTTCATATGGAAAGTCGCATGCAATAGCTGCTGAAGCTTAGTAATCAAACCACAGTCAGTGCCAGTAATGATAATATCATCCACATAAACCAAGAGAAGGATTATACCCGATGCAGACTTGTGGAAGAAGAGAGAAGAATCATACTGACTTTGTGTAAAACTGAAGGTAAGAAGTGTACTACGAAACTTCTCAAACCAAGCCCGGGGAGCTTGCTTGAGCCCATACAGAGAACGCCTTAGCTTACAGACATTATAAGGAGAAGTAGTCATACCAGAGGGAAGCTTCATGTAGATCTCTTCTTGGAGATCACCATGAAGAAAGGCGTTCTTCACATCCATCTGATGCAGTTGCCATGACTGTGAAGCGACAATAGCTAAGATGGTTCAAACCGTGGTCATTTTGGCAACAGGAGCAAATGTCTCCTCATAATCAATTCCATATTCCTGTTTGTTTCCCAGAGCTACTAGGCGAGCTTTGTACCGATCCAAAGAGCCATCAGAACGAAGCTTTACAGAGAAAACCCATTTACTCCCAATAGGTTTGACTGTAGGAGGGCAAGGAACAATATCCCAAGTGTGATTCTCCTCAAGTGCTTGAAGTTCTGTTTGCATTGCATTTTGCCAACACTCGTGTTCTATGGCCTGTTTGTTGCAAGAGGGAATGGAAATAGAGGATAAAGTAGCCACAAGAGAGATAGTGGAAGAAAAACCATACCAATCAGGGGGTCGAGAAGGGCGAGTAGACCGGCAAAGAGTGGTGGAAGTAGGAGCAGGATCAGGTGCCAGGTCAAGATTGTGAGGGGGCACAGAGGAAGTGGAACCAGACTCATGTCGATTACGTCTTCCATACACAAAACCAGGTTTGAATCTTTCCACAATTGTTATGGAATCAGAAAAGTTAGGCAGAAGAGATAAAGATGCAGATGGCAGCTCATCATGAGATGGAAAGAAATATTGATTTTCAAAGAAAACCACATTTCTAGAAACACGTATACGACGAGCATGAGAATCATTACAAACATAACCTTTTTGAGGTATAGCATAACCAAGAAAAACACACTTAACAGATTGAGCAGTAAGTTTATATCGTTCATGTGGAGGAAGATGTACAAAACAAACACAACCAAATGCCCGAAGATTAGAATATGAAGGAGAATGACCAAACAACTTAAAGAAAGGAGAAACATGATGTAATGTGGGAGAGGGTAAGCGATTGATCAAATGAATCGAAGTAGAAAGTGCTTCACACCAAAAACGAGGAGGAATAGATTATTCAATTAAAAGAGTTCTTACCACATCAAGAAGGTGACGATTTTTCCTCTCAGCAACACCATTTTGCTGTGGTGTAGAAGGACAAGAACGCTGAGAGATGATCCCTTTGCTTTGAAGAAAGTTCTGAAACTCATTAGACATGTATTCGCCGCCAGAATCAAAGTCTTGAAGACTGAAAAAACTTCGGCCTTAGTCCGGAGGAAGTAAACCCAAGTAAAGCGACTAAAATCATCAATGAAAGTAACAAAATACTTGTAATGCGCATGAGAAACAACAGGTGCAATCCCCCAAACATCACTATGAATAATATCGAAACATTGTGAGGCACGAGATGCATGATGAGGAAAAGGTAGAACTTTACTTTTGCCAAGTTTGCATGATGTACAATCAAAAGAAAGATCAAGAGAAGAACATGCTTTATTTCCCAATAATCCAGAATTAAACAAAGTACGAAGTACATAAGAGTTTGGGTGAGCTAGACGTCTATGCCACAACTTATTTCTAGAACCAACAACATTACATGCAAAGGAAAGTAAAGGAAAACTAGGAATAATAGTGGAAGGAGAGACGTGAAGAGGAAAGAGTCGTCCCACTTTAGGCCCCTTCGCAATCATCTTCCCTGACACTTGATCCTGCACAACACAACCAGAACGAGAGAAATGGACATTACAATTATTATCAACCAATTGACCAACAGAAATAAGATTTGTGGAGAGGTCAGGAGACACAAAAACATCAGTTAAGGAAGAGGAAAGATCACCAACAGCACTGATAGGCAGAGAACTGCCATCAGCGGTGTTAATTTTTAGATTTCCATCATAATTTCTAACATTTGAAAGAGGAACAACAGTATTGGTCATATGGTTAGAGACTCCGGAGTCAAAATACCAAGGCTTAGAAGAAACTTTATGATTACCTGAGAGCCCAAAAGTAGAAAAAGCAGAAATGATCATCTGTTGTACCATTTCAGGAGTGAGTGTGTTCGGGTTTGCTAAGGCTGTAGGAGCAGGAATAGGAACAACCGGCGAGGCAGCAAGCAATGCAGCAGAACTAGAGGCACTGGCGGAGGCATGATAAGCAGTACCCTGCTTCCTTTCAGGTCGAATGGGACAAACAGAGATGATATGACCCTGTTTCTTGCATTAGTTACATAACTTCTTGGGACAATCCCGAGCAATATGACCAAAAGCTTTACAACTAAAGCACTGGATAGCACGCCTCTACCCTTATTCCTCCCCTGTGTTGTATAAGCCACAGTAACAGGTGCACTAACATTAGCCCGATGTTCCATGCTAGCCTGAGTTACTATATGCTGCTCCTCACGAAGAAGTTCACTCAAACAAGCATTTAAAGATGGTACAGGATGACGATTCATCAGATTAGAACGTGCAATTTCAAAGTCAAAACGAAGATTCATCAAGAATTGATCTCTCTTGCTTGTTTTATGCACTGCTTGAACAACAGAGAGAGCTGCAATAGGCACATTAGCATAAACAATGTCTGAATAGTCAGCCCAAAGATTTTGAAAGCCAGAAAAATATTCCTCAATGGAGAGACTTCCCTGTGTGAAATTAGCCATCTCATACTCCAATTGAAAACGCCGAGCCGTGTTGTCTTGGTTGTAAAGCTTGTTGAGGTAATTCCACATGTCAGCGGCAGTTTTATAAGGCCTCAGATTGAGAACAAAGTGAGGCTCAACTGAGCCAAGGATCTAGGTCATGACCTGAGCATCCTTGATTTTCCACTTTGACAAAGTCTCGGCATCTCGAGGTGCGGGATCACTCCCATCTATATGACCCCATAACTCATTTCCCATAACAAATAAACGAAATTGAAATTCCCAGGCAAAGTAATTTTTACCCGTAAATTTTACGGCAAATGATTCAGAAGTCATGATGACCGTAAATAATTCTAATAAAAAAAATACCTGCCCACTCCCCCACTGACTATGCCGACAGAAGCACCTGCACGTGCACCAAATGGCAACAACCCAAGTGCTGCATAGAACCTCACCGATAAGCACCAAACAATCACCCCACGCTGCCAAACAGAATGTGCCGAAACCCAAATCCAGAGAAAAGGGCACCGAAATACAGAGGCCTCCGAAACAGAGAATGCCGAAAGAGGGAATCAAACCAGAAAGCAAGAGAACTTGCACCGAAATCAAACCAGGAACTGCAACAGAAATGGCCGAGAGCTTCCTAGGAACCAGAAACACGGAACAAAGTGCACCCAAAATTCACAAACTCACCAGAAAACGCAACAGATGGTGCCGAAAGTAAGAGAAGAACCAAGAAACACCCACAGAAGGCGCCGACAGGAAAAAAAATCAACACTGTAACAAGAAAAGATCAACACTGGAACTAGAAAAGATCAACAACAGCGCTGAAATCAATACTGGAACCACCCCGAGAGAAAAAAAATTCAAAAACAGGCAAGAATTTCGAACCTTGCTCTTGATACCATGTCAAAATACTATGAGCTCATGAAAAATACTGAAAGAGCAATTGGAAACCTCCTCTCTGATTTCAGCCTCTTGTGTATAATGTCCAGATACGTAAAAGCGTGTATACAAAGGAAAGTAGGTCAAATGCTATACACGGAAAACATCTAACGGATCCCTGATATTTAGCCTATATACATGGAATATATCTATACAACTAATATTAATAGAGAAGTCCTAAATTGTATAAACTCTTAAGTTGTATACGTTAACAGTGGCAGTGTAGGTATGATTAGGAAATGACAACCTTTTTTGTTTTGCTAAAGGACATACAAAACAATGGTTCATATGTACATCTTTATTTGTACAAACAACTTCTGGAATTGATTTAGAAAGTACTAGCAACCTAGAGCTAGAGATGGATGGCCAAGTCTACAATGCCAAAGATAAAGTTTGGAGTCTATCACCGAGTTAATATTTGGCAAATTAGAAAAGCTATCAACAGCATTAGCCTGTGGTTTTTGCAGCAGATATAGACTAGTAATTCTTCTACCCTTCCCAATCATCCTCCCTGGGGTAAGGCCTTGAATATAGAACTCATTAGCTATAAAAATGAAGCAACATTTCTGATGATTTGTTAATTTGCTAACAGAGATCAGATTATAAGAAAAAGATGGCACACAAAGTACATCCTTTAGAATTAAGTTGTCAGATACTTGAACACTACCAATATGTGTAACTGGAGCACTGCCACCATTTGGAAGTTTCACAGATGAATTGACTTTTTGAGTAATGTGTGTAAAGGAATCGACAGAATGGATTATGTGGTCTGTGGCACCTGTATCTATGATCCAGGTGGTTTGATTGAATTTGTTTGGAATACTGAAAATGGAAAGGCATGTATGTAATAAGTTTATACCTGTTGAAGAGGATAACAGGTTTGGATTTGAAGAAACAGTTGCTGCTTGATGATTGGCATTGGATGTTTGATTGTTGTGGATTAAAGCAAGTAGTTGCTGACATTCTTCTTGAGAGAAAGGCAGTGAATTTGTTGAATCAAGGGGAGTACTCGCAGGTTGAGCCATGTCTTGATTTGATGTAGAAAACTTTCCTCTCTGTTGCTTATAATTTGGAGGTAGCCATGAATCTTGTAGCACTTGCTCACTGTATGATTGGTCATTCCACAGTGAGTGCATAACAATTTCTCTTTTCTGCCTTGCTGCCTTACAAAATTCTATCTTGGATTCTCTGGTTTCTTGCTCAAGAATGCTGCCGTTTGCATGGTAGTGATTCTTAAAGATCCAACTTCTTGCTGTTTTTCTTCTTGAATGATTAAAGAAAACACTTTTGTGATTGTTGGCATTGGATCTAGAATCAGGATCTGACCTCTAATGTGTGAAAAATCGTCATTCAATCCCATAAGAAATTGAATAAAATGCTGCCTATGTTGATATTCTCTAAAGAATTTGACAGCCCCACAACTACAAGATTTCAAAGCCCCACACGTACAGTTTGGAATCTGATTGTAGTTAAGAAATTCATTCCATAGACTTTTAAACTTTCTGTAGTAAACACTTACAAACATCTGATCTTGTGATAATGAAGCCAATTCTTTTTGTAATTGAAAAATCCTTGGGCCATTTCCTTGAGAAAATTGATTCTCCAACTCTTCCCACTTCTCTTTGTCAGTAGTAGCATAGATGATTGTTCCAGCAATGTCCTTCGATACAACATTTAGAATCCAAGATAAGATCATACTGTTGCACCTCTCCCATGTCTCATATAAAGAACTGGAACTAACAGGTTGACTTATTGCTCCATTGATAAATCCCATCTTATTCTTTGCTTTCAATGCAATTTGCATTGATCTACTCCACGTATTGTAATTATCCCCTGTGAGGACTTGAGAAACCAAAACAGATCCAGTCGAATCACCATTCTGTAGATGGTAAGGATTTGCTGATTGATCAGAGTTTAGGACTTGAAAAGAATTCGAGTTTGGCACCTCGTCTTCCATCGCAGTAGTAACAGATAAATGAAACCCTGAATTTTCACTGGTACCATGTTACAAATAGAAGAAGGATACAAGAAATGAAACTGAAAGGAATAGAGAATTCTTTATTGTAAAACCGTGCTCTACATATTACAAGCAACTTTGCTTTTATACAAGTAAGTAACTAAGGCTATAAAGGTAAAATCACAGTAACAAACTTAACTAACAGAATTACAGTTAATTGGAAATTACTTCAATTAACTCTATAATAATCTTCATCATGGTTATCATTTACCTTTTACATGCTCCACATGCTCCTTTCTTTAACAAAAATTTTGTTTTCCCTTTGTTTTAAATGATGTTTTTACTCTTGAAGTTTTTAACCTGTGCTTATTTTGTTCCCTTTACATCTTTCCCTGTTGGACTCCTGAATACTGTGTTAGAACCTTGTTATGGAACAGACATAAAGCATGGATACAACGAGTGAGCGTCATTGAATGCAAAGCAGACACACTTGCTGTAAACGATCAAGGCCCCAAATTAAGTAGCTTGGGGTTATGAGATTTTATGTTCAGCACCTACAGCGGCGGCCACCTCGATGCATTGGAAATTGTCTTCTTTCTCGTGTCAATTAGTTTGGGAAGGAAATATGCTTTTTGGTAATTTTGTTCGACAGTGATAACTTGTTTAATCTTTCTTTTTTCATTGTCATTTATACATGATTTTTTACCTTTTTTTTTTTTTTCAAATGTTAAAAGTCAACTGTAGAAAATGTTAAGACGTGGAGTCCAGAGCAAATATTGAGGTAAATTATGTGATTGTTTTTCAAGTGATTTAAGAGGCTTGTACATATGAAACCATGGGGCTATTGAATTCGAACTACATCTTTCTGAATTTGAGTGATGACATGATTTTCATCTGGTATGTTCCTTCTAAGCTTTCAGCTCAAAGATACTGTACATAATCGTTATTCAGTAATCATGTTACTCATTCAGTGTTCATGTCCCTCCTGATTTACTTGGATTATTGTCCCTGCAACTTCTTGGTGGTCCTTGTGAACGACCCCCAACTTTGAGGGGTGCCCTTTTTATTTTTTCCGTAACTGCCTGCATGGCTGTATATGCCATGCATGAGCTTACATTCGTAGCGTGGAAAGATACAAATCAACATTGCAGAAGGTGATGTGGTTGGAATATGACACAAATACATTGAAAAACAACAAAAATGAGAAATTGGTGAGGGTCGTACTCAGAGTAAAAAAATTGAGAAACTTTTGGGGTCATTTTTGAAAGATGGAGCGATTTGATGTGCTCCTTGGAGTAAAAGAGGATAGGACTAACCCGAAAGTGTTGGGCCCTACCTACACTGACCAATCCTCCACGCGAAGAAAAGCAAAGGCCCTCAACTCAGCTCAGCACAGGGGTACTGCACATGCCAAGGGGTTGTTACGAGGTACCGCGCGCAATCAAACGTCATGCCATCGGCAAGCGCGCTCGAACAGCAGGTAACTCGCCCGCGTGGCTGTCCTACGTTCAGATATCTTGTTTTGTCTCTTCCGCAAGCACGCGGTTGTTTCGTACGCAAAGATTTATCTCACGAGACAGCGCCAATTTTTACTGTTCATTATGTCATGTTTAAGTCCACTCATTTTGTTCTGATTATCCCTTTAACTCCAGTGAGTGGATAAGACATCGTACTTTGAAATACCTATCATGTACAACATTAGACGTAGATACGTTTATATTGAGAATGATCTTAACTAATTTTATTTTATTTTATTATTATAATTTTTTTAAATTTTTATATAAAATATAATAAATAATTTTATTTTTTTAAATTTTAAAATAATAATAATATTAAAAAAATAATATTCTAATAATATTTTATTCAATTTTCAACTTTTATCTCAATTCATCTCATATTAACTTTCAATCTAAATGAAACTACAGTTTCTTAATTATTAATGTTTATTATTAATTATTAATTTATTATTATTATTAATTATTATTATTATTTTTTATTAATTTTCATAAAATATTTAAAATTACCTCGTCATCCAAATACAAGCTTAATATCATTTAGAAAAATAGATACAAATAATAACAAATATAATAAAAAGCATCCCTGATTTCTTTCTCTGAAACCCTTTTAGCCACTCTGAACATTGACAAGCAGTTAACTTTGTTGACATAGCACTTTTAAACATCTATGAACGAGCAATGCACAAGTTTCAAATAAAAAAAGAAATTATGATTAGTCTATAATTATTTTATAGCTCTATTTAAAATGAATGGTAATTATGTAAGATTTAAAATATTTTTTAATAAATGGTATAACTACATTAGTTGATTTGCAGTGAATAATAAATTAATTATAAAAGAGTTGTAGATATATCATTATCCTTATAACATGAGTATGTAAGACAAGTGTAATATTTTAAGAAATATTATTCATCTTAATTTTTATTATTTTTAATTATATATAAATATTTTAACTTATTTTATATTTAAGTTTAATAACTTTAATTATATAAAGTTATTAACAATATATCACATCAATGCATATGATTATATATAAAAAATAAATAGGATTTTATTCTTATATTTTTTGAAGAGTAATAATACAAATAATTCTTTATATAAATATGTTTTAAGTTGAAGATATTTTTATAAATTATTTTATGAAAATAATTAATACAAGCTTTGCTGGCACTGAAAGGTTGAAATAAAAACCAGCAAAAAAAATCTTTGTTCAACTACAAAATTTGGGAAAAGTATCCTAGACTCCTAGTTTCGTTTTATCGTCACCACCCCATCATCAAACTATTTGCTATAAACTCATACAACTCGCTCTCTTTTTCTTTCTTCCACTGCTGTTCGATTCGGAGTTTGGTTCTTCTTCGGCCATTCAAACGGTTAACTTGGATTTAAAAATACTAGGGTTCTAGATCGTCCCTTCCACGGAAGATCTTTGTATCCGCGTGATTCATTGTCTTAGACGCTGGGCTTAGACTGGCAGATGGGAGTGAGCCAGAAGATAAGGAGCTCCATTTCTTATGGCTACGTTTCTGTTTCTTGCTAATTATGAGGTACCGGAAATAGTTTACTTTGTGGAACTAGAAATTCCTTTCGACTCCGGAATTGAATACCTCTTTTAAGGACTGTAGATTGAATTCCTCTTTTTCAAGTATTGTGCTATTACTTTTATGGATAATGTTCTTGCACGGTGATCTATATTGTTGAAATTATATTTGCTAGGTTGTTGAAGTTATTTTTTTATCTTGTATATAACATAGGCTAGGCAAGCGGGTGCGACGCGCAGCTTAATTAACAATGAATATTCAAAACACATGCACACAAAAAAGGAAACCACAAATGAAGTAATATCTTGTGCACTTTTTACAATAATTACATTGATAGAGTACTCACGCCATCCTTACTCCATGTTGTGATAAGACGAGAGTACCATGCCATCCATACTATGGGAGTACCTAATAATTTTCCAGAAGGAAAGAGGTACTTGAGAAGTAAATACTCACATAAACTTAGCCTTTTCCAAATTATATACTTCGATGTGCAATTTCCTTCAAAGGATTTATCAGGTTTTATGACAATGGTTATATATTGCTTCATGCTGTGATGGGAATCTAATATTGCGTAAAGTTTTATTGACAAGTAATAACTAATTCTTTTTTTTTTGATAGGTAATAACAGAATTTATTCCAAGTAAATAGGCATAGCCTAAGTACACAGGATGTATACAAGTGAGTAACTAATTCTTTTTTGAATAATAGGCATCTTTAAGGTATAGAGTTTCACCATGATATGGTTTTATATCCGATATCATAGAGTGGAAGATGTGATGAAGAAGAATTGCATGAAGGGTTTGTCTGGTTTTATGCCAATGGTGTGATATATATGCTTATCTTACTGTGATATAATGCATTTCGACTTAGATTTAGTTCATCATGATCTGATTTTAAGTCCATTGGATTTGTTTTTTTATTACAATTGGATGTTTTAATGAGGAAGATAAGCATGACACACCCAAAAAAAGAAGAGTAAATGCCATAGTAAGCCATGCGACACAAGAATGACCTGTAATGTGGCTAGAGTCACACAATGCAGGCACGATGTGTAAAACCCACTTTCGTCGTGTGATATATAATTGGCACGGGAAATTTCCTTTTTCAGTGGATTGGATGTAGGAAAAAACAGAATGATCTGATTGAAATTCGTGTACCAATTATATCATTCCTTTTTCCTAATGAAGTGTTTGGCCTTTTTAATCATAAAAGAAGGGTGTTATGCTTTTGAGCACCCAACTAATCTCTGCGAACATTTAGGGAATTGCATAGGATTTCTAATTTGGGTAATGCATCCTGAAATGTCTTGATAAGTGTAGCTATTTAAGTTTTGGGACAAACCATTCAAACTAGACGAAAAATTTGCGAAATTTTTTCTCTGGCCATGTATCAACTTGTTTTAGACTTATAGAAACTTGGAGTGGGGGAAACAAGTGCATTCCACTCATCCACCTGTTGTGATGGTGAAGATGCTAATGGCTATTTTAGCATTTAAGTACTGTGATGAATTATATTGATGCAAATAAGTGTGCATGAAACAGATAGGGGGTGGTGGGGGGAAGGGATTGTATGTACACACTGTCCTCTAGCGTAATTCTCAACCTTTATCCTTGTCTAACTTGACTTTTTCTTCAGTATGACCAATTGAATGCACTCTTCTTTACTTTTTTTTTTTTGGCAAATAGAATTTAATGGAAAATAAGAATAGGCAAGAGCCCAAGTACACGGGACATGTACAGGAGTGTCACCTATGCATGATAATCCAGTGATACAAGAACTTCATTAAAGTTCACGCCATTAAAACCAAATACAATCGACCAATGGTGTAAAGTAAAGAAATTTCTAAGCTCATCCATTGACCGCTCACGATCATCAAGGCTTCTTTCGTTCTTCTCCCTCCAAAGGCACCACCATAGGTATAACGAGACCATTTTCTTGATTGCTGCCATTTGTGAATTACCTGAAGACCTCTCCAAGATGCTAGAAGATCTTTCATCCTTTTTGGCATTTCCAAGCTAGTCCCACTCTAGGAAAGAACTCATTCCATAGGACGTAGCAATCTCACTTTGAAGAGTAGATGATCAATGGACTTCCCACTCTTTTTGGACACGCAGCACCAATCCATGACAGTGATTTGGTGTTTTCTTAGGTTGTCTAATGCGAGGGTCTTCCCTAAGGAAGCATTCCATACAGTAAAGATTATCTTTATCCTAGTCTAGCTTGACTTCTTCAATATGGGCAACTGAATCAAGACATGTATGATGATCTCTTTCAGGTGTCCTCTACTTATGATTTGAAAATTTGAGATGCCACATGTTGCAATGGAGTATTTTGGTCTTTGGTACATGTTGCTCTATCCATTATATTATTTGTCCTCTCTATCATTCATTAGGCAAACTTGACTTGTTTTTTTTGGGATACAAAAATATTATTTCAAATGCTTCTTTTTCTCCAATGAACCTATAGTTTAAATTTCACAGAATTCTTGGAAATATGATCTCTGATGGCTAGTTTATTGTTCTTGTTGTCTTTAATTGTTCATGTTGTTCATAATGCCTTGGTTATTGACGAAGCTATATGTATTCCATACGTGCTATGAATGATTGCTGCCAATGACAATCTTTAAGCACACGAACCTTGTGCGATGCTCGTTTGCTGGTTCTAAATTGGAATCTTCAGCCTCCCAAAATTATGCCTCTCCATGGCTTTTACATGCGATGGAGCATGGTTAACATCATTCTCCATTTAAAGGTTTGTGTAATCCTTTGGAGTGGATTGGGTGGAGAGTTTAAATTTCACCTAGTCAACTGGGAGAAGGTATGTTGTCTTATCTCAGGTGGTGGGTTGGGAATTCAGAATCTAAGGATGTTCAATCGTGTGCTTCTCAAGAAATGGTTATGGCACTATCACAATGAGAGGGAGGCCTTTTGGAAGGATGTGATTGATTCTAAATATGGCTGTTCTTGTTCTTGGTGACAATGGTGCTCCATGGAGGTGCAAGGGTTTATGGTGTTGAATGGTGGAAAAACATTAGAAGATGGAGTATTTTATTGACACACAAGATTTATGGTGGGAGATGGGTCCAGGATTAGATTTTGGCATGGAGATAGGGCCCTTAAGGACACCTTTCCGATTGTATATAGAATTGCGTGTAGACAAGAGGCTTCGGTTGCTGAGGTTATGGAGATTTCTGGTGGTTCTCTTCAGTGGAATGTTAACTTAATTAGAGCTGCCCATGATTGGGAAGTTGGGTTCTTTGCAGATTTCTTCAGCCTATTGTATTTCAAGGGGTAAGAAATCAAGAGGTAGATAAGATGTGGTGGGTTCCATCCGAAGAAGGTAAATTTTCTGTCCGTTCCTTCTACAAGTCCATTATTGATCAAGAAAACAATTTTGTCCCTGGGAAGAACATTTGGAAGACTGAGGCCTCTCAAAAGGTTGCTTTCTATGTATGGACTGCATCATTGGGGAAGATATTGACAATGGAAAAACTACGAAAAAGGTGTATCATGGTAATTGACTGGTGTTGCACGTGCAGGAAAAGTGCCAAAACAGCGGACCATTTGCTTCTTCATTGTGAGGTAGCCAGGGCTTGTGGTATGATTTTTTCAGCTGGGTTAGAATGGCATGGATAATGCCGGGGATGGTGGTTGCTCTCCTGACCAGCTGGAGAGAAGTTTATTTATTAGAAATTTATTTCTTTGGGCAATAGTTATTGATTTTAATGGTCTCAATTTTCATGAATTCCTTGTATCTATGTCTCCCTCCTTTTCTAAACTAGGTTCCTCCTCTTGTATATGACCTGTGTAATTGGGTTTTGCCTAGTTTGGATCAGTCAATTAGAAGCCACTGAGACTTAGCATTTGGTAAGTAGCCAATGTGGGACTTAGCACCCATGACTACCTTTTTTAACTTATCCAGTCTGTGTGAGTTATTCCTTTTCCCAATATGAGATGGGGATGTTATAGTTTGTGGTACCTTGGGAGCTCACATTGCAAACTTAATGCCATCTAGTGTCATCTATGTAGTTGACAGTTTTTGTCTTATTTATGTTGTCTATATACATGATCTACTTATTACCGTATCATCATAGTATGATATCCTTTGTGATATAGCTTGATCATCTTCTTTTCTGTTTGTGGAACTCTATGTTCTTGTTTTAGTTTGAGATATTGACTGCTACCTGTCCATATGCTGCACACTGAATTTCTAGCGATTAAATGTCAAATGAGGAAAATTAATGGAGGTCTCTATATTCTTGTTTTAGTTGGCTTGTAAACTCTAGTTAGGTACTTATCATGTATACGTACTTATAAAAAAAAACTTCTCATGTATACATCCTGTGTACTTGGGCTATGATTTCTTTTCTTGTAAATAAAACTCCTTGATTACCTATAAAAAAAAAAATCTTGTTTTAGTTGGTTGATATCAACTGCTAACTGTCCATAGGCTGCATACTGAATTCCTAATGATTAAATGTCAAATGAGGGAAATGAATGGAAAATATTCAGAATTTTATTTTTTCCTCAAAGATTCACTCATATTTTCCATTTTTAGTTATTTTGGTTTTGACACTTCCGCCATTTTCATCCATTCCACTCAATATAATTAAACCCTAGATTTGGTTGGCTCAGTGCTTCTTGTCAGCTAAGTGGGTTCAATCACGTGTTTATTTCTTCCATTTTAGGGCCATGACAGTTCTAAACATGGTTGCTTTTCAGTTTTTCATGCAACTTTTAGACCTTTAACTATGGTTGGAATTCAAAGTTTAATGATAGGGTCCATTGAAGAGTTCTGGTCTAAGAAGTAGCATTAAATAAAAAAGGAAAGGTGAATCTGGGTTTTGACAGTTGCTATGACCATATTTGAATGCATGAATGTGTTCTTTATCAAATGGTCTTCATTTTATTGACTGAATCTCAAGTTAAGGGGTGGCACTAACTTTTGTGATTGATTAGACAATATTTAACTCTCTAATTTTTGTTGTCATGGTACATTATTAATGCTGTCAGTATGTGGAGCTTACAACCTTGATGCATTCAATTTTCCTACTCACTCTCTTTCTCTCTCCATAAACTTTTAAACTGCTCTTATTCTGGCTGCAGATGGTCATATCTGAATTACTTTTAATATTTTCAAGAAGTTTTGGCTCCTAGAGACAAGAGGAAGCTATCACAGCTGCTGATATTTGTTGATAAGGGAAGGTTGATCTTCAGCCATGCCTTCTCTTCAACTTTTGCAATTAACTGAGCATGGTAGAAGTTTTGTGGCTTCAAGAAGGTATTAACTTCCTTCTATACCATTTTTCTGCTGATACTCAATTTCAGTACCTGGTTTCAACACTTCTACCATTGTTAAGTCGATCTATTTGGTTTGTTTGTAATAGACTTAGCTCTTGAATCTGTGCTGTCTTTACATTGCCCTGATTTTTAATGTTTGAATTTTGTACCGTACCGGCTGGTACGGCTGAAATATTTCGTTTCAGTGGTGTAGCCAGCACAGAGAAGGGTATAATTTTGTACCGGTCAGAATTTCGGCCTGTACCGGCCGATATTTCAGCTTGTACTGGCCTATATTTCAGCTCATACTGGACGATATTTCGGCCTTTACTTTTTTTTTTTATTCATTTCTTCAAACTGCAAGCTCATTTTTTAACTTTCTAATTCAGACCAGACTATTTATAATTTATATATAATTTATTCATATATAGACTATTATTTTGGAATATAATTTTTATATATATTTATATATATAATTTATTCATATATAGACTATTATTTTGGAATATAATTTTTATATATATTTATATATATAATTTATTCATATATAGACTATTCCGAAATGGTATCCGAAACGGTACTGGTACCGAAATATCTCGTTTCAATACCTGGACCGAAATGGTCACCGGTACGGTATTCAAAACATTGTTGATTTACTGACGTTGTAGTCCACCCAAATTGTCAACGTTGACATAGAAGAAATTAGTTTTTAATGTGCAATGAACAAGCATAATTAATTGACTGAGTTATTATTCATTAAAATCGCAATTCATTCAAAGCATATCTAGGTGATATGGACCAATTTAGGCTTGGGGAAGGCAGGAGAGGAAGTAGTCATTGTTTATAAATGGTTAAATTTCTGGAGAAAGATTTGAGAATTGAACAATGAAGCAGTTTCCTGTACATATTTGCATACTTGTCAATAAAAGTATTGGGGATTGGGGATTCGTAACTTGACGAAGAGGGGGTTGGGGGAAGAGTTCAAATTTCATCTAGTAAATTGGTCAATTGTCTGTACTCCAATTTCTGGGGGTGGATTGGGGATTCATAATTTGATAAAGTTCAACTAAGCTCTATTGGATAAATGGTTGCGGCGGTACCAACACGAAAGGGGGGCCTTATGGAAGTCTGTTATAGACTCACAATTTGAGGAGGCTTGGGGAGGATGGTGCTCTAATGAGGTACATAGTCCATATGGGTGGGGCTTGTGGAAATACATTAGAAAAGGGTGGCAAATCTTCTGGAGACATGAACATATTCTGGTGGGCAACGATTCTCTTGTCAGATTTTGGTATGACAAATGGTGTGGTGAACAAAACCTCAAAGACACCTTCCTTACCATTTTTGAGCTCGCACGAGCGAAGGATGTAGTGACCTCGTGGTCTTTTCTAGTGGTCCCCTCAACGGAATGTAGATTTCATTAGGGCAGCCCAAGATTGGGAGTTGGAGGTTATCACAGAGTTCTATGCGGCACTCTATTCTGTAAGCATGACTAAGGTTACCATAGATAAGATGAATTGGAGCCCCTCCAAGAAAGGTAGATTCATAATCAGATCGTTTCACCAAGTTTTAACAAGATCGGGAATGACCACATTCCCAGGGAGGAGTATATATGGTAGACGAAAGCTCCTTCAAAAGCAGCTTTTTTGGTTTGGACAACATCCTTAGACAAGATTCTTACCATAGATAGCTTAAGGAAACATCTGGTAATGGTGTTGGACTGGTGTTGCATGTGTAAGATGAATGGAGAATCAGTAGATCATCTGCTTCTACATTGCGAGGTGGTCAGGACCATTTGGGATGAATTTTTTGCCGGATGGGATTATCATTGGTCATGCCTCTTAGATTGATGGATTTCCTTACAAGCTGTAAATGTCTCCAAGGTAATTCACAAGAGGCAGCAATTTGTAAAACGGTTCCTATATGTATGTGTTGGTGGATTTGGTGGGAGAGAAATGATGAAAGCTTCAAGGATCGCGAGAGAACAATGAATGAGCTTTAAGTTTTATTTTTTAAAACTTTGTTCTTATGGGCGGGGGCCTTTGTTGTTAATAGACTAAATGTCCATGATTTTCTACTTTTGGTTGTAAACCCTAGTGGAGGTCCAGTGGCAGTAAGAAGTTCACAGTAAAGACTTATTACAAATTACTGGCATCACAAGGTAACATATCTTTCCCATGGAAAAGTATTTGGAGATCCCAGGTGCCTTCCAAAGTTGCCTTCTTTGTATGGACTGCGGCGCTTGGGAACATTTTGACCACGGACAACTTGAGGAGAAGGGGACTCATAGTGATGGATTGGTGCTATTTGTGCAAAAAATATGGAGAGTCAGTGGATCACTGATTATTGCATTGTGAGGTGACAAGTCGTTGTGGCATGAGATCTTTAGAAGACTTGATGTTTCTTGGGTAATGCCATATAGGGTGGTTGACTTGCTTGTTGGAAGGACATTCATGGCTGTTCTCAGGTGGCGGTAGCATGGAAGATGATACTGTTGTGTATTATATGGTGCATTTGGTAGGAAAGGAATGCGCGGTGTTTCGATGATAGGGAGTGCACTATGGCGAAGCTTCTGAATTTTTTTTTACAGACATTATTGCTCTGGTTTTCAGCCATTATGCTTAATGGAACTAATGTTCATGATTTCCTTTCTTTAATTTAGCGCTTATAAAATGTATTTAGGCATTTTCTTTTATATACTTCCTGTGTACATAGGCTTTGCCTATTCTCATTCACATCAATATAATTTACTTCTTACTTATAAAAAAAAAAGGTACTTCTCATGTATACCCCCTTAGTACTTGGGCTTTGCCTACTTTTATGAATAGAACTTCTTGATTACCTATATATAAAAAAAGAGAAACATGGCAGTAGAAACTTCTTTTGATGCTTTTTGGCATTCAAACTCAATTGTATCGAAAGTTTTTCCTTTTCATTCATTTCTTTGCCCTTCACATGTGGAAGAGTGGAAGTGAACTGAGAAACAGAATCAATGAGTGGGCTTATAGTGTTGGGACAAGATAATTTTAAACAAAATCATTGATTCGGTCTTTTTCACTTTTTGCTCTCCTACTTTTCCCTTTCTCTTCTTTCTCCCTTGGAACGTTTGACAATACTTTGAGGGTGCCATGATAGACATTTTGGAGCTGGAATTTTCATGCATGTTCTCAATGTCTTATTATTCTTTCTTTCTTTGTCTATTTCTAATGGAGCCGTAAATACTTACATGGAATTGAGATGGTTGCACGAGAGGGATACAAATTGATGATCAAGAACTCAGGGATTGGAAGGCAAACATTCATGTTTACAAGAAACGAAAATGGTGGGGTTGTCAAGATGTGAATTGGTGTTATTTTGGGTTGGTGGGGGAAGATGGCTGATGTGGGATAAGTGGGTGGTGGAAAAATCTTGAGTATATGGGGGCATACAATTTAGTGTGCATTTTTAAAAATGTTGCTGGAAATTTTGAATGGCTTTTGCATGAGTGTACAGACGTAATGTTGATGGAGATAGACGAGCACTTTGGGATTAGTTGAAGGGGTTGATCAGTTGGTGGAAGTTACCTTGGTGTGTAGGGGTTGACTTTAACATCATCTGCAGCGAGTGATCAAGTGAAATGTGTATTTCTTTTGCAGTGCCAGAGTTTTATGACTTCATTTATGAACAGAGTCTAATGGATCCTCCATTGGTTGGAGGTACATATTTCTGTTTAAAATTGGTTGGAGTCAATGGGGAACTTCAAGCTTTTCTCTTATTGCTTGACTGTAGTGGTGTTGTGAGGCAATGGGGGACTTCAAGCTTGCAAATATGTGGCTAGAATCCTTGGATTTTGAGGTCAAGGTGAGACAGTGTTGGACACATACGATTATAAGGGATCCCTTAGTTTTATTATGGAATGAGTTTAGTTATACTGAGAGGCAGGAAAAACTGCTTTGGAATGAACTTTGTGAGGTTGAAGTAATTGCAGATTTTATTGGAGTAGAAGGTGAAAAGGGTGAGATAGCTAACAATTTAGAGAGAATTACTCTTTTGGAAGTGGTGTGTTGGAGACAAAGATCAAGGAAACTTTGGCTGAGGGAGGGTGACTAGAGGATATTCTTTGCTAGACTTTGAACTTGGTTGTTTCTCTTTACCCTATGTGGGTTGCTCTCTCTTGTATACTTCATGCCTATTCGGTTGTGCCACTTTTGTGTTTTTTTTTTAATTATATAATTGTGAATCACTGTTAGTGCCACTTGTGATTTTTTGATAAATCGCTGTTAGTCAGCCTTGATCTGTCATCCTCCGGTTAAAGTAAAGGTATAATGCTGCACTTTTTTTTTCCTTAGTGTTGGATTACTTACATTTGAGTGGCTGATGTACTTTTTTATTTAGCTTACTTTGATTTGCACAACTCCATGCTTCACTTTTTGTATGGCAGCTTATTTTTATTGTCTACAGGAAAACTCTACTTCTTGCCACTGGTATCCTAGCTGTTGGAGGAACTGCTGCATATGTTCAATCAAGGTTTAGCTGTAGAAAGCCCAATTCTTTTAGTCATTATAATGGGCTTAATGATGCTAAACAAAAATCAGAGAAGGCGCCTAGGGATGACAGTAATGTGAAGAAAACGAAACGAAAGAAGGGAGGATTGAAGTCACTTCAAGTCCTTGCTGGAGTCCTACTGTTTGAGATGGGAAAAATGGGTACGAGGGACCTCTTAGCTTTACTGGCCATGGTGGTAAGCCTCTTTTTGTGTATGTGAGGAAAGTGGGGTTTGAATATTTTTGTTGTTATATCGTGATTGCTTTTTTTCTTTTTTTCCACTTTGACACTTTGAAGTGATAGTAGGAACAAAAGTTTTGGATTCCGTTCCGGTGGCTGTTCTGATTGAAGCACTGGAACGGAATATTTTGGTACCAGTACTTTTTGGTATACCATTTTGGGATAGACGTTATATGAATAAATTATATATATAATAATTATATTCCAAAATAAAACCAATACAAGTCTTAAAAACTATCTGATAAACTTTTTTTTTTTTTTGTTAAGTAAGAAACTTATTGATTGAGCGAAACTAGGCACAATCCATGTATATAGGAAGTATATAAAGAGACATAATTACATTCTAGAAAGTTGAAAAGAAAGCAAGAACTCATGGGCATTCCCTCCCTTTAATAAATAGCAGCAAACCATTGGACTAAAGAAAATACAAAAAAATTCCATAATTTCCCCACAGTTCTCTCCTTCTTGTTGAAGCACCTCTCATTGTGCTCCATCCAAATGCACCACAAAAGACACAAAGGAACCATCCTCTACGTCGCTGCTAGTTGGGAGTAATGATGCTTCCTATTCCAACATGCTAAGAGATCCACCACACTCTTGGGCATGACCCAAGACAACCCAGCTCGGCTGAAAATACCCGCCCATAATTCCCTTGCCACCTCACAATGCAAAAAAAGATGCTCAATCGATTCGCCATTGCTTTACACATGTAGCACCTCTCCATCACAATCACACTACATTTCCTTAAATTATTAGCCGTCAAAATCTTTCCTAAAGCTATGGTCCAAGTAAAAAAGGCAACTCTAGGGGTTACGGAGACTCTCCAAATACCCTTCCAAGGAAACCCACTGGGCTGGTGTGCTGCCACCACCTTATAGAAAGATTTAACTGAGAATTTCCTGCTCCCCGAGTGTTTCCACAACATTCTATTTCGCCCATTTCCTCCTATCTTCTTCGAATAAGGAAAGCTATAAAAACCTGCTATTTCATCCACGTCCCAATCCTGTGCGTTTCTGGAGAAGATCACATTCCAATGTACATTACCGTTAGCTCAACTCATTACATCCGAAAGAGTGGCTTGCTGATTTGCTGCCAATCTGAATACTCCAGGAAAGACAGAAAATAAGGCTTTCTCACCACACCATACATCAAACCAAAAGCTGAATCTTGTACCATCTCCCACCTCAAAAACAGTGTGTTTTACGAACACTTCCACCCCTTTCTAATAAATTTTCAGAGGCTCACCCCATACGTACCCCTACCCCAATCACAACCATACTTCGGATCAATAACCAATCTCCATAGCAATTCCACTTTCGATTGGCATGTCCACAGCCACTTCCAAAGGAGAGCTTTATTAAAAAAGAATAAATTGCGTACCCCCAAATGTCCCATCTCCTTCGGGCAGCACACTTTTTGCCAGTTCACTAAATGGAATTTCTGCTCTTCTCCCATGCCACCCCACAAGAAGGCCTTAAACATTTTTTTCGATCCAATTGGCCACACCCACCGGTAAATGGAATAATGAGAGAAAGTATGTAGGAAGATTTGAGAGAGTACTTTTGATGAGAGTTAGTCTCCCCCCTTTTGATAGGTAGAGCCGCTTCCAACCCGAATCTTTTTTCTACCTTTTCTACCACACCATCCCCTACCGGGATTGGTCCATGAAAGAGTTGTTGGGGTGCAAAGTGACCTCTCTTCCTATGAAATACCTCGGATTACCTTTGCTTGGAAAGAGGCTCCCAAAGGTAATCCGAGGTATTTCATAGGAAGAGAGGCCACTTTGCACCCCAACAACTCTTTCATGGTCCAATCCCGGTAGGGAAGGTGGTCCTCGTAGGGTAGGTAAAAAACAAAGCAAAAGAAGTGGATTGACAATTTTAATAAAGTACGATGATGGTGCTACGTCGCTGTTGGCGTTAATGGAGTTCTAAGTATCGTTTCCTAGTGCTTAGATTTAGATTTATTTTGTCTGGAGTGGTGGTTGGTTGCAATGGGGTCGTGTAGAAGCGTTATTATTGACTCTAAGTTGTTTGAGTTTAAGAGGGAGAATGAATAGTGGTGGAGAATCGCGGAGAGCAGCCTACGAGTTGTGAAGTTCATCTCCATTGATCAAGAAGCTATGATATGGTTGGCTGCAAAGGTGAAGGAATGTATAGCCTCTGGGGGATCCGCTGAGTTTCTTAGAACACGCAGAAGAGGAAACTGAGTACTTGTGGTGCAGAGACACCTTAACTACCATGGTAGTTTTTTCTCCCTCTCAGAGTTTGGACATGAGAGGAGGCATGGTCTGATAGTGGTACTGGCAAAGAGGTGGGGGGGGGGAGGATGGAGGAGTTTTGGCGAGACTCTGAAGGCGCTCTTAACACCGTCCTCTATTTTGGGTGTGAAAAACAGAGACAAAGGTGGAGTGATTCCATGGTTGCCTCCACCCTTGACGACTGCGTTCAAGTCTTCCTCAAGGTCATATAGAGAGGCGCTTGTGATGCCTCGAGCAGTGAAACCAGCAGAGAGGCTAGGCCTGCCAAGAACATAAGTTTCTCCCATTTTGGGGTTTGTGCAGAGCAGAGTGGAAGATGGCAGGGCTACGGGGGGTCTGAATGAGGAAAGACTCCTTCATGCGTTGGTTGAAATGGAGAAGCAAGTGGGGATTTTGTTTGATAACATCAGTTGGCTAAAATGCTGCGTAAAAGGGAAAGAAGTTGAGAATGTGGGCTTGAGCTTGGGCCAAATACTGGGGCCTTTGCGGGTTGAGAAGGTTGGAATAGATGGGCTAGGCCAAGGCACATGCCCATGCCTGAAGAAGGTTTGGAGACAGAAAGAGGCGTCTCGGGCCTCGCCCGAAATATCGGTCCAGGGGCTCTGTCCCCACCCCACATCGCCGATAGGTGGTCTACCGATCTCAGCCACGACACAGAAAGGGTCACCGGTCGCCGTTGACCACGTTGATGGGCCGGCAACATCTCATCCCTGGGAGGAAGGCGAGAAGCTTGAGGAAGGGGAGTTTCTCGTCGATTCCAGCCTCAATGGGGAGTTTTCATTGGCTTTCTCGTCGGGGGAGTAATCCATGTTGGGGGAGCAGTCTGAGGATGAAGGGTGCAGTGAGGAAAACCGTCGGGAGATAGTATTGAGTTAGATGCAGGTGGGTGGCTTGTCTGGGCATCTGGAGTCAGTGGGCTCAAAGATGGGTTTTGAAAGAGAAGATGGAGCCATAGGGGTAGAGGGGCCTAATGGTTGTTTAGGGGGTTTACAAATGGTGGTTTGTGACCTCGATGGGGGTGACTTGAATGAGGTGGACGGTCCAACACCGATATGTGCTATCTCATCTTATCCAATCCGTAGCTCGGGGGATTGGGTGCTGAAAAAGGTGGTGGAGCTGTAGGAGTGTTTGGGGATTTCTTGTGTAGGATACGAAGAGCAATTTGAGGCTCTTATAGTTGCTATTGAAACTGGGCGTCCAACTGTAGTAAAGTCTGCTGCTAAAAAAGATAGAGAGTTGAAAAGATTGTTGTGCTCTATTAATTATGACAATAAGGAGGGCAGTGTGGGGAGGGAAAGATTGAAGGGGAGAGGGGGTAGCAGTTTTTCTTATGAAGCCTAAAATCTTATCGTGGAATGTTGGGGGGATTAACGATGCTAATAAGCGACTTCGCATTCGATCCCTCCTTCGTAGTTGGAAAGTGAATATTGTATGCCTTCAAGAAACTAAGTTGAGTCACGTTGACAGAATTATTATTCGGAGTCTATGGGGTTGCTCTTTTGTGGGATGGAGTTTCTTAGCTTCATTGGGTGCTTCTGGAGGGGTATTGTTGATGTGGGATATGAGAGTGGTGGACTTAGTAGAGGAGTGCATTGGGGATCATTCAGTGGCCGTCTCTTTCAAGAACATTGTGGATGGGTGGCGGTGGGCCCTTGCGGGAAGTGTATGGGCCTAATGGGGATAGAGATAGACGATTGTTATGGGAGGAGTTGGTGGGAGTGCGTTATATTTGGGAATTACCTTGGGTTGTGTGTGGGAATTTTAATGTGGTGCATTTTCCTTGTGAGAGGGCGGGGTCTACTTCTTTGTCACGGGCCATGACAGATTTCTCAGAGTTGATTTTTGATCTCAATTTATTGATCTTCCTCTAGTTGGGGGGTTGCACACTTGGTCCAACAGTAGAGGGGGGTCAAGATTGGACAGGTTTCTAGTCTCTTCTTCTTGGGAGACACATTATCCGGACCTAAGCCAGAAGCGCTTGCCTCAGGTATGCTCGGATCATTTTTCCATTTTGCTAGATTGTGGCGGTATCCTTGGGGGAAGGCGATATTTCAAATTTGAAAATATGTGGCTCCATACGGTTGGTTTCAAGGAGAAGGTGAGGAATTGGTGGGCCTCCTTCTCTTTCTTTGGCACCCCTAGTTTTATTGTGGCAAGTAAACTAAAAGCTCTCAAGTTGGATTTAAAGAATTGGAATATTGAGACTTTAGACATATTGATGAGCAAAAGAGTCTTCTATGTAATGAGCTGAATTCTCTTGAAGCGGGGGAGGTTAGTGAGGAGTCTTTGTTGAGAAAGACTGAGGTGGTGGCTGAAATTGAGAGAGTTTTGTTGCTGGAAGAAATCTCTTGGCACCAAAAATCCAAAAATCTAGGATGACGTGGTTGAAGGAAGGTGACAAATGCACTAAGTTCTTTCACAAGATGGCAAACTCCCACAAGCGTAATAACGTGATTGAGGTGATACATTCTGGCAATACAGTGCTTCAATCTCTAGTGGATATTCAAGATCACATAGAAAGTTATTATGAAGACCGTCTCAAAGAGACAGTGGTGTGGCGACCTAAACTGGATGGGTTACTTTTTGAACAATTGGATGGTAGTGCAGTGAGTTTGTTGGAGAGACCATTTGAGGAGTCCGAAGTGCTGCAGGTGGTGAGAGGTATGTGTAAAGATAAAGCCCCGGGGCCGGACGGTTTCTCTGTGGCTTTTTTCCAAGAGTGTTTGGGCATAGTGAAGGATGATGTGATGAGGGTCTTCCATGAGTTTCATTGTTGCCACAAGTTTGAGAAGTCCTTCAATGATACTTTTATTGCACTTATTCCGAAGACAACAGGAGCCATTGAGTTGAAAGATTTCCGTCTATTTGTTTGGTAGGTGGGATCTATAAAATCATTTCGAAGGTATTAGCTAATCGAATGAGCTTGGTGATGGACAAAATCATCTCCAAGTCTCAAAATGCCTTTGTAGGCAGTCAACAGATTTTGGATTCAGTTTTGGTAGCGAACGAGTGCTTGGACAGCCAGTTGAGGGATGGTATTCCAGGAGTCTTATGCAAGTTGGATATGGAAAAGGCCTATGATCATGTGTGCTAGGATTTTCTGATTTATATGCTGAGGAGGTGTGGGTTCGGTGATAGGTGGTGTAGTTGGGTGCAACATTGTGTATCTACCGCTTGGTTTTCTGTTTTAGTTAATGGCCAACCCTGTGGATTTTTTCAGAGTTTGAGGGGCTTGAGACAAGGAGATCCGTTATCTCCTTTTCTCTTTGTTTTAGTGATGGAGGCGCTAAGTCGCATGTTGAAGGCGGCAGTAAGGGGAGGTTTTATTGCTGGTTTTTCAGTGGGTAATCCTAACATAGGTGCTTTTTCCCTTTCCCACTTGTTGTATGCGGATGACACCTTAATTTTTTGTGATGCTAATAGTGGACAGCTTCAAGCTTTAAGGGCTGTTCTTTTGTGCTTTGAAGCCGTTTCGGGGCTTAAGGTGAACTTGGGAAAGTCGGAATTGGTCCCGGTAGGGGAGGTGGATAATTTTAATATGATAAACTTAATAATACTTCTCAATAGTCAATAAAAGTCTTAAACACACACGTATTTATAAAACTCAATAAAATACTCAATAAACACACCTATCCATTCCTCCATCAAAGTAAATGCCGCTAGTGTATATAACATTCAAAATGATAATCACAAGGAACTTTTTTGATCTTTTTGCCTGCAAATCCTATCTCTTTTATTTTTTACATGGTAGATGGAGACATGTACTGAGTCACTGACACATATTGATCGGAAAAAATAAAATGGTAGATGGAGACGTGTACTGACACATACTGATCAGAAAAGAAATCGGTGGGGGTAAATAAGAAGATGAGGAAATTACAGATATGCCATGGGATTCAAAATAATTACCAAAAAACCATGTTAGATTTTCGGACCAAAATGGTCATTCCGGCCGGAATGCCGGAATCAGGCCGGAATGATCCAAAACACACCGAAACGACCGGAATTGAATCTGGTACGAAATATTCAGCCACATCGTTCCACAACGGCAAATTCCAGTCGTTCCGGCTGGAATGGAATGGTTTTCAAAACTTTGGTATGACTACTCCAAGCCATGACCATTCAAATAACTTGAATCATGAAGATGAACATTTTGTTGTTATATTGTGATTGCTTTTTTTTTTTTTTCACTTTAACATCTTTGAAGTAATAGTATGAACTACTCCAAGCCATAAACATTCAAATAGCTTTGAATTATGAGGAAATATTTACTGTTTTATCATGTTTACCTCATTATATAGATAATGTATATTCACATTTTGAATTTCTAGCGTATAAGTTCTTGGACGTAAACGCTTTCACTAGATCTATAATATTCTGCACTTTCCGATAGTGAAGTTCTAAAGTATTTATAAGTAACAGTAACATTCCTTTTAATTCTATCATGATACCAAATTTAGTTTTTATTTTTATTTTTTTATTATCGGTATACAAGATTTTATTGATCATAAGAATAGTCAAGAGCCCAAGTATATATACCAAATATAGTTATACTATACATGTACTGCATGTAGTAGCATTTTTTAATGGGTAAGGAATTTAACATATGATTGAAGAGACCAATGAGCTCTAATACAAGATGGCACGTCCTCTCACTTGTAAAGGCAGGTTGAAGGGTAGGGTTGTGGTCCAATATCTACTGAGTGCCCGTGTATCCTTCGACGAAAAAGAATATCTGATTCATTCTGAATTAAAGAATTCAGAAAAAAAGTTTAATCATCAGGGTTGCATACTTTAATTTCTTAGATTTATAGGCACACTTCCAACTGTTATCTGTTGCACGTGGTTAGCAAAATTCTTCTTTTATGTGGTTTGCTTTCCCCTTTCCCTGTTTTTCCCCACCCCAACAAGGATCCTACTTGGCTTGAAATATACGTAATTGGTGGCCATTTTTATTAAAACCTCGTGTGATTGGGTAAACCAATTTGTTAACAGTGGTAAAAGAACGTATGAATTTCCTAATACGAGGCTCAATATCCAAATGCTGGTTCTATTGTGGTGCCATCTTGGGAGGATGGCTTGGATGTGGTCCTACCCTTCACTTGTGTTGCATGAAGTGGCTACTCTTATGACTCCACGGAAATAGGCTGCTCTCGAGACTAGAATCCACTCACTTGTGCTTTGTAGCTTGAGACTTCTAAGGTCCAAGCTAGAGAATTGCTCTTGTAATTTAATTTATTTATTTATTAATTTTGTAATCAAAGGATCCAATCAAGATGGATAATGGATAAAGATCAAATACAGCTTAATATATTAGTAATTTCTTCTTCTGTACACCAAGTGTACAAGGGCTAGGCCTATTGTTTTCATCAATAAAATTCTTGATTACATATAAAAAAAGTAATTTATTCTCAAAATAAATTTTGATGATGGCTGTTATTATGCTTATTGGAAGAGAGAAGACATAAGCCCTTCCATGAGTGATATAATAGGCATTGAACTTGCAGTAACAGCATGTCACAACTGGGCACCAAAGAACCAAAAAAGTTGAGATTCTATGGGGTTTCCTCCTTTTAGTTATACAGTAATTTCAGGATAATTTTTCATTTGTATAAATGAAGTTAGTTTTACCCATTAAAAAAATCAGGATAATTTATTCCATTAAAAAAAAAATCAGGATAATTTATTAAGTGATTGCTTTGTAGCCTGAAAACATTATTGATTTCTGTAGGAACATGATCTATCTGTGTTTACATGGATGAGTCATATCCTTGAATATCATCGTAATGAGCTTTTGTTTTTGTTTCCTTTTCTTTTTGGTAGCATTTTTCTTTTATGAGTAAGATAAAGTTTTATTAATAATGAAAAGGGATATTATCCTGGTACACAGGAAGTATACATGAATCTACATCTTTTCGGTAGTTAAGTAGTATATCTATGGTTAGAGGCTAGAAATGATTTTGCATCTTGTCCATCTTAGAATTGTCTTTCAATGAGCGAACACACAAGAAGAAGAAAGAAAGAAAAGATTTGATGTGGATGTTTTTAGAGGCAAAACTATTGAAGAGAAGATAAGCCCCAGCGTTGAATTTGTCTTAGAATTGTAGAAACGAGGAAAGAGAACTTTTAACACTTGAGCTATCTGCAGACAAAACTTATATAAGAATATCAATTTTCTGCTAGAAGGAATGGATAAGACTTTGGTCAAGCATGAGTGCAAAGTCTTTGATTTTCTACTGCTTTCTCTAATGCTAGCTCTCGGTTGATTGTTGTGCTCTTGTAATTACTACCCTTCTGCTGTTTTCAGGTGTTGCGAACTGCTTTAGGAAACAGGCTGGCAAAAGTGCAGGGATTTTTATTCCGCGCTGCTTTTCTTCGACGTGTACCATTATTTTTCCGGTTGATTTCGGAAAATATTATATTATGTTTTCTTCTTTCAGCCATGCATTCGACCTCAAATTACATTACAGGGATTCTTAGTTTGCGGTTCAGAAAGATATTGACGAGACTTATCCATGCTCATTATTTTGAGGTAATTCTGCAAGATCGCTGTATCAAGGATATTTTTTTGGTTTTTAATAATTTTCAATGTTTGCAAAATTTTTTTGTAGTTTATTTATATGATTTTAATGCCTTTTGACTAAATTGGAAAGTTATAAAGGAAAAATATTCCATGGTTAAGATTTGTTGGGTATTAGTGACCATCCTCCCGAGGGATGTACATGAATTGGCTTTTGCCCATGGTTAAGCTTTTGACTAAATTGCCCATTACAATTTGTCCCAAAAGCTTTGGATAAGTATTTGATTTAACACTCAGATGGTTTCGTCTCTTTTGTTAGTTGGATATTATATATGTAGGACAATCCAGAAGTGGTTTTGTCGTGACCTTCTGTGTTAGCTTTCTCAAATATTTAATTCTTGCACCAATATTGGGACCTTCCATTGAGAGTGCCTCTACAGGATTTCTCTCGGGTTCTAAACCCCTTGTCCTTTGAAAAATGGCTTGTTACACGGTGCATTCGGGCACTTTTATATGATTGGAACTTTCTATTTCTTCCTCTAACTTATGCTCGTGCGATTTGGGTTGATACATTGCTTCAATGTTATGTAGTTTGTATATATTTGGATCTTGTTTCGCATTTCCTCCACTTTTCTGTCTGATTGGTTTTTCTTAGATCAAAATGCCTGTTGATGACATTATATCTGAATGGTATTTCAGGATATTGTTTTATTTATTTATTTGATCTTTTCTTCCTCTTTAGGGATAGAGTTATTCAATGTGTATGGCTGATTTTCTCAAAACCATTTTGTATTATCTTTTCCATTTGATTTGTATTTTTTCTACATCTTAATACTCGAACTGTGTCCAGTTGATATGGGATATTTTGTAACTACTTAGCTCGGTTTTAGTAAAGAACATGATAATCTCATTTTTCAATTCTTTTTTCTTTCACTGTTGATACAAGAAAGTGCAGTTACTAATAATTGACGAGTTGTCTAACAAATACCATAAAAAAGGTTGCCTAATAAATGCATGATGATGTTTTGCTTGGTCCTAACAGTGTGCTCTCTTTTAATTCTTATTTGGTTTTCAGAATATGGCTTATTACAAAATATCACATGTTGATGGACGGATAAATAATCCCGAACAACGAATTGCTAGTGATGTACCGAGGTTCTGTTCAGAGTTGAGTGAGCTTGTACAGGATGATCTAACCGCAGTGACTGATGGTCTGCTCTATACTTGGCGTCTATGTTCTTATGCCAGCCCCAAATATGTCTTCTGGATTTTGGTAATTTTCAATCCGTTTCTTGACTTAGAGCATTAGCATTGGACTCATCAAATGAGTCCAATCTTCAAATTTTGATGATTTTGGCTTTAAAATCACTGCATTGGATTCACCACATACACAAATCTGAAACTTTGAGCTACAGGACATTCATCTTCATCTTCAAATTTGAAGACCTACTGTTCATAGCTATCCGGATTATTTTATGCTTATTTGAATGTTGGCGGCTGGACCACGTTAAATGAATGCGTATTGAGACTGGCCTTCAACATTGTCGTTTTGATACGTGAAGTAAAAACAAAACGAAATAGAAAATTTGTGCATTGATACTGTTGCTCAAATCACATGAATTTGTAATTTTTTAAACAATTCTCTTTATGAACTCAATACTTTTCTACGTCTCAAATAAATATATTAAGTCTAAAAATGAATAAAAATTACAAAACTATATAAAAATTGTGCATTGTAATTTGTATATATGATTGTTAAAGAGTAGAAGAACTAGGGTTGGCAAAATGTGTTTGTTGGATAATTAGGTTGAGGAAAAAAATTAATAGGGAAACAATAATTTAAGTATCAAATTAAATTATTAATTAACATAAGGTTAGTGTAATTGCAAAATATGAAGGAAAAAATTAAAAATACTATTATTAAAAAAATAATATTATATTATTATTTTGATGAATCTAATAGCTAATCCAATGTGGGGTCATGGGAAGGAAGGTTTTAGATTTATGGAAAACGTGTACTTTTCATCAAATTTTGAAGATGAATTTGATGAAACCAATGCCAATGCTCTTACTATCTTGTTATAGTTTGTTCTTATCCAAAAAGCTTGTAGGTTAATGTAATAATTATTGTAGTTGGTTGTGTGCAACCTTAACCTTTTCTGTTACTTTCCAGGCCTACGTAGCAGGAGCAGGGGCCATGATTAGAAACTTTTCTCCTGCTTTTGGGAAACTTATGTCTGAAGAACAACAATTGGAAGGAGACTATCGACAACTTCATTCACGATTAAGGACACAGGCAGAAAGTATAGCATTTTATGGCGGAGAAAGGAGAGAAGAGTCTCACATTCAGCAGAAGTTTAAAACCCTGATTAGGCACATGAGTGTTGTCCTTCATGATCATTGGTGGTTTGGCATGATTCAGGATTTCTTACTAAAGTATCTTGGTGCTACAGTTGCTGTTATCTTAATCATTGAGCCCTTCTTTTCTGGCCATCTGCGACCTGACACTTCAACCATTGGGCGTGCAGAGATGTTGAGCAATTTAAGATACCATACTAGTGTTATAATTTCGCTATTTCAGTCTCTTGGGACTCTTTCTATTAGTTCAAGACGGCTTAATCGTCTCAGGTATTATATAATCCTTTATTTGTAGATCTACTAATAATTTATATTGCATCTTTCTAACTTCATTATTAGAGGTCTTATGGAGCATTTTTATGACTAACTATAAAACATGTGCCCCCCCCCCCCCCCCCCGGGCGGGGAGAGGGGGGGGTTTGAAGAGAGATAGAGAGTGAATTAGGCATGTCTTATTCTAACTTGGAGTAATATTCTGATGTTTTCTCTTGTTTACAGTGGTTATGCTGACCGCATTCATGAGTTAATCGTCACATCAAGAGAGCTAAGTATGGTTAATGATAAATCTTCTCTGCAGAGAGGTGGGAGCTCTAATTACATTAGTGAAGCTAATTATATTGAGTTTGCTGGTGTCAAGGTATGCGAAACTAATTTAATTATCCATCCTGCGTTTTTGTTTTTTTTTTTCATGTTCTGATAGCTTCGGTATTTTGCAGGTTGTTACCCCCTCTGGTAATGTCTTGGTGGATGATTTGACTCTTAGGGTTGAATCAGGATCTAATCTTCTGATCACAGGTAACTTAGGAGCATCTTTATTTGGTGTTATTTAATTGTACTTTCCTTTGTTTCATGTCTCCTTGCCCTGTGATCATTATTCCTCAGATAGTTTTCCATTTTTTTCCACACAAAGGAAATTAATTCTTATCTTCTTTTGATTTGTGAAAATCAGTTCTACAGCACTCACTTCAGGGATTTTTTTCCATGAATTTTGATTCTAAATAATGGTTGGAAAATTGCTGTGCTTAGTATGTATTTTCATTATTAAGCGATTAATTTTGCATGTTCTTCAGTATTGGAAGCTTATTTCTAGCAAAATATTCTATGTTTAGAATCTAGAGACCACGCGGGTAGCTAGGTGTGGTTCTTTTCAGTACAGCAGTGGTGTGACAGGAGTGTGGTGTGATGATTATGTTGGTGGTAGTGGTGGTGGAGGCAAGGTAGCATCAATGCTATTCAGATGTTATGGCATAGATATGGAGGTGGTTTAATTTGGTTGTGGCAGTTGTCTGATTCATTTTAGTCCCATAGTGGTGTGTTTGAGCAAATGAGCTGGCTCTGGTTTTGAGATGGTTGGGTGGTGGCAATGGAAGTATAGATTAAGGTGGAGCTGATGGTATTGAATGATATTGTTGTTTATGAAAGGGTATCCAGGAATGGTGGTGTTGGTGTTAATGTCAATCAATTGGTAGAGTTCAAGCTACTGTTTGATAGCAAAATTGGAAATGTTAAATAGAAATTTAGAAATATAAACAAAATAAGCAACAGTTACACAAATCAGATAAGATTTAAATGCATGAGCAGTACAACATAGCAATCCAAGAAAATTTAGTTCCAAAACAGTTTCTTCTCAGTATCTCATTTTTTAACCTATTTATGTATTCTGTGGACTGTGTCTTTGGGCGGCATTTTTTGCATGGACTGAGTCTTTGGGGAAGATTTGTACGATGGATAATCTATGGAAACGAGGAATGATAGTGGTGGAATGGTGTTGTATGTGCAAACAAAGTAGTGAGACTGTGGACCATCTTCCACTACACTGCGAGATTGATAGAGCGTTATGGGTAGACATTTTCAGATGGTAAGAGCTGGCATGGGTTATGCCTGCAACAGTAGTGGAACTTCTGGCATGCTGGTGGAACCTTGGTGGTCTTCCACAAATCTCAGCCGTGTGGAAAATGATTCCTATATGTATTCTTTGGTGTATTTGGTAGGAACGAAATGACTGGATATTTGAAGATCGGGAACGCTCCTTGGAGGGGATTAGATTGCTTGTTGTTAGCACTTTATTTTCTTGGGCCAGATCTGTAGACTTTAATGGCCTTGATTTTCATGACTTTCTCTTTTCTATTTCTACTAGCTAACTAGGTGTAATCTCTTGTATACTTCAGGTGTACCTGGGCTATGCCTATTCTATTAATTTATTATAATCATTTACTTATCAAAAAAAAAAAAAAAGTATTCTGTGATTTTATGATTACCCATAAAGGGCATCATTATGGCTATTGAAAACTTAGGTTAAAAAAGGCTTGTGTTTAGTATCTCATATTCAACATACTATCCTGATCATATTGTTAAAAGTTAACGTTCTCTGGATGTTTTACTGTCCATTATGATTATATATGTATTGTATATCAAAATAGAAATCAAAATGCTTGTTTTAGCATTAATGGGTCTAAAAGATGTATTTCTTTCTTCTGTGATACCAGCTCAGCATGTGATAATGTTCTAAATTTTTTTCTGAAGGTCCCAATGGTAGTGGAAAGAGCTCACTTTTTCGAGTTTTAGGAGGCCTCTGGCCTCTAGTATCTGGCCACATTGTGAAACCTGGGGTTGGTTCTGATCTTAATAAGGAGATTTTCTATGTGCCACAACGACCATACACTGCTGTAGGAACACTTAGGGATCAGTTAATTTATCCTCATACCGTAGATCAAGAGGTTGAGCCTCTCACTCCTAGTGAAATGGTGGAGCTATTGAAAAATGTAAATTTTCTAATCTTACATTTTTCTCTTATTGTTTTGTCTATATGCCTTGATTCTTAAACATAACTCATTGAAAAGGTATTGTATGTTTTTTTTCAAGGTTGACCTTGAGTACCTGTTAGAGCGTTACCCACCTGAAAAAGAGATTAACTGGGGAGATGAACTATCTCTGGGCGAGCAACAAAGATTGGGGATGGCCAGACTGTTCTACCATAAGCCTAAATTTGCAATTCTTGATGAGTGCACGAGTGCAGTCACAACTGATATGGAGGAACGCTTTTGTGCGAAAGTCCGAGCAATGGGAACATCATGCATAACTATATCACATCGACCAGCACTAGTTGCATTTCATGATGTGGTGTTGTCTTTGGATGGTGAAGGAAGCTGGAGTGTTCATTTTAAAATGTTGGATTTCTAAGTTCAGTTTGCAACATTTTGTGTTTGTTATGTTAATGATTAAGAGATTTGTTTGCCTAACTTTGATGATAATTGCAGAGAAGATTCTCCTGTCCTTGGCGAAGCAGATATAACTATGGTGAAGAGTCCTGACACAGAACGCCAGAGTGGTGCAATGGCTGTACAACGAGCATTTGCGACAGCTGGAAAGGTTAAAATTTTAAATTTCAGTTGTTGTCATGGTTGTCTTCTTTTATAACATTGTACTTTATACAACCCTTCAATTCTTTCTGTCCAGAATTCTACTAGCTCAAGTTCCAAAGCACAATCATACATAACTGAGGTGATAGCAGTGTCTCCTCCTGTGGATAAAACAGTTCCATTGGCAGTGTTTCCACAAATCCAAATGACTCCAAGGTTATTGTCATTGAGAGTAGCTGCCATGTTCAAAATACTGGTGCGTTTTCTTTTTTTCATGTCCTATTTCTTTTATGCTTTTGGCATGAAATTGGTTCTCTGGACTAGTGGATTGTGGTTAGGGGTGATGCCCACCCTATATGGGTAAATTTTCACCTCCCTTAGTCTCTGTCCCATCCAAGCGGGGATGCAGTTTCTCTCCCGCCTCCGTCCCACCTTATATTCGCCTGTACCAGCCCAACGGATGGGAGGATTGGAGGTGAACTTGCCTCACACTGCTGCTAGGAACCCCGGTCATAGTGAGCTCTACTCCATACCCACAATATGGACCTATTTGCCTTCTCTTCACAATGCAGATCCAAAAAAACCAATACCAAGACTGACACTCAAGTATTCCTGACAGAAAAATCATCCATAGGGTTCAAACCAAGAATGAAAATCTCGAAATCAAAAATTAAAACAAAAAATGACCAACATACCATAAATGAAACCAAAAACAAAGCTAAAATCAACTGGAGCTTCCAACAATAAGGGGAATCTCCCAGATCTGGTCACGGACAACATGGTCCATACTTCGGTTGATGTCCATGATAACCACAACTTGTGGTTATGTTTCATAGTTGTGTTGATCTTCTAGTTCTTGATTTTGAATGATCTGATGACTAGATGCCCTACTCGTTGCATTTCCTTCATATTTCCAATTTCTCTATATTGAGTCCCTTGGTTATTCAAGGCAAAAGCTTCATCCTTATGATTTTGCAAGTTACAATTGTTGAGAGGTTCACGCCCTTGCCTTCACTTCTAGTTTGTGACTTTATGCTTTGCTTTAACCTCTAGGCACTTTGCAGCATGCCATTTTATGGTGCCAATTTCTGGCAGTTTTGATGTTAAGGAGATTTTTTTCCTGTAATTCTTTGGGAAGAGTAGAAAGAATTGAACTGCACACAGAAACTGATGCATGTTGATAATTGATACTAATTTTAGTAAGAACTACTTTTGGTAAACTTCTTCATCCATTTGTTTAATTTTATCAAGCTGCTTAAGTAGTTGTACTTATGAACTGGTGTAAATTCACTCTTACCAAGTCTCCGTGTACCTGAAACAGCTACAATAGAACATACTCCACTAACTCTTAAGTGGTCCAAATCAGATCCACAAACACTATCTAGGTTATCTGCAGATAAGGAATGCATAACTACTAAATCCATAGCTCTCAGGTTGAGGTGTTCTTGGTGAAATGACCAAGTCTGTTTTGGTTTTTTTCTAAATTGTGCTGAGTCATGATTTTTGTCCTCATTCATTATATTTTGCATCGTGAAACTTAGTGAACATAAAAACAATAAGAGCCAATCTTTTCTGATAGAAATATCCCTTTCGATTGAAAAAATGTAAATTACATAGACGTCGTTATCGTTTACCCATAAATGTGTTTTGACAGTTTACGAATGTCACTAAGATAGGATTTAATAATGACACCCACTAACTATTGTAAATAGACATGACCCAGGAAATCAGTAAACATAAAGCCAGGAATTCTGGCACTATCATGTAGACATGAAACCAGGAAATAAGCCAGGAAATCTGGCACTATTATGTAAACATTTCTCTATATAATAAGATACAGCCCCTATGGAAAGGGTATTGAGACCAACTTTGACATGGTATCAGAGCCACTTTGATTTTAGTCGCATTGGTCTTAATCACAAGGTGCAATTTTTAATCGCTATTCTTGGGGGAATTTTTTTTTTTTCATTCAGCAAGTTCTTTCTTGCTCTTGGAGCGATTAAAAATTCTTGGGGGAATTTTTTTTTCTCATTCAGCAAGTTCTTTCTTGCTCTTGGTGCGATTTTTAATCGCTATTCTTGGGGAATTTTTTTTTCATTTAGCAAGTTCTTTCTTGCTCTTGGTGCGATTTTTAGTCACTATTCTTGGGGGAATTTTTTTTTTATTATTCAGCAAGTTCTTTCTTGCTCTTAGTGGGTCTCAGTGACTTCTGTGGAGTCAAACCTTGTTGGTTTGAGTTTTTGGTGGTTGTTGGACTCTGTCCTTCTGTGCGGGCCACTTCTCTCAGTGGTTTTTCGTGGTGGCTGTGCCTCTTTGTGGCTGTCAGCGTTCGTTGGGAGTTACGAGTGCTTTTTTTGTGCCAGTCGGCACTTTCTGTGGTGGTTGATAGCATCTGTGGGTGGCTGTGAGGTGGTCTGCAGTTTCTGTGGGTAGCTAAGTGGTGGTCGGCGGTTTCTGTGGTGGTCGTCGGCGTCTTCTGTGGGTGTGTTAGACCCCCACGAAAAGTCGCCTCCAAAGTTGCCGCACATGTCCTAGCCATGTCGGGGACATGCCCCTTGATCATACCACGAGCATGCCTTGGCCCGTGTCTTGTCACACACGGGGCGCCCAGCATGCCCATGGTCCGGCCACATGCATGCCTTGGCTCGTGCCTTGACACGCACGGGGCGCCCAGCATGCAGGCCATGCTGATTAGACTCCCACATAAAATCACACACAGATCGCTCGAGCGGGGTGTCGAGCGAGTGTCGAGCGGAGCTCTCGGGTTGAATTCGCTCGAGTGGAGTCGAGCGGAAGGTCGAGCGAACAATGGCTCGAGCGGACTGTCGAGCGAAGTTCGAGCGGATCTCTCTGTATGTTTTCGCTCGAGCGAAGTCGAGCGGAGGGTCGAGCGAACCTTGGCTCGAGCCAAGGTCGAGCCACAGTCAAGCCAACCCTCAAAAAGGGTATTTTCAGCATGAGAACAAGCCCAAATTCGACCCCATGCACCACCTTAGCCATGTGGTCCATACCACTATCCTTATTTATGTTATTTTAATTATTTATTCCTTTTATTTCTTTTATTGCAAAGGGACCTTTTGGGGGTTTCCAAGTTGTAACCTTATAAATAGGACCCTTAGTCATTGCTTTGACATCTTTTGACAATAGCCTTTGTGGACTAAGTTGTTCTTGAGATAACCTTCGGTGCATAGCACTTGGGCTCTTTGGGGTGCAATTCGTGAATCCCTAAGGAGAGGATCACACTTTGCAATTCGTGAATAAGTGTGATCCATTCTATCTATCTTATGAGTATTTTTCCTTTCACTCTCTTGTTCTCCATTTAATTCTTATTGATCTTGTTAGTTTATGTTCTTGTTCATACATTGTTCATCCATGTTCTTGTGAGTTTCGGCCCACAAGTATTTCCCAACATCCATTTGATCCTTCTACCCTAGCATAATTTGACCACCACTTGTTTGCCCTACCTTCCATAAATAAACCAAATCCCAAAATACCCTTCTTACCATCCATTCCCTCCATAACCGAAATCCCTACTTTCCATACTAGTCCAAATTCAAATTTTGGCTATCCAAGCCTTATTTGAATTAGTCTAGCTGCCCACTCCCCTTCCATATTAGAGTTTCCATATTGGAAACCCTAGTTGACTCACTCAAACCCCCTTGGCCAGCCAACAACCTAATCCTAATCAAATCCCAAGTTTTTAGGAAACTTTCCTAAAAACTCTCACTTGCCCATTTGACCAAGCTTTGGCCGCCCATCACCCTTGCCTATCTCCAAACCCTAATTCATCTTACCACACAAACCCTAGCCGCCCATCATCACTCATCCAAACCCTAAACCCTAATGCAAGTGGCGCCAACCCTAGCTCACCCTAGTGCCGTGCACCACTCCCCATTGTGATCTCACACTTAGCCACTTTTCACACTTCCCATACACTTCCCATTAGCCTAAACACTAACCTCACCGTACCCAAAGTGCCACCATAGCCAACCTTGAGCGTGAACCAAGCAAGTGAAGGACTTGGAGTCGGTCAACCAAAGGAGCCTATTGCCGAAGAGGACTTAGTGTTTAGGGACTTGACCGGGGTCCCTAACAGGGTGGCTGTGTGGCTGTCAGCACTGTCTGTTGCTGTCAACTTCGTTTGTGGTGACTGGGTGTCCTCGTTGTGGCTGGGTGTCCATCGGCTTCCTCCGTGGCTGTTGACTCCCTCTTGTGGTGACCATGTGGTGGTCGACCACTTCTATGGTAGCTGGGTTCGAAGTGCTCTCTGAGGTTGCGAATGGTTGTTCTGGGCAGATTGGTTTGCTGGGTATTTTTCTGGGCAGATATTGATAAGGTTGGTTTCCACCATACTTCAAATGGCTGACATCTTCACTAAAGCTTTTTCTTGGCATCGACATCAGTTCTTGATTGAAAAATTGATGCTTCCAGATTTTTCAGCATCAATTTGAGGGGGGATGTCACTAAAATAGGATTTAATAATGACACCCATTAACTATTGTAAATAGACATGACCCAGGAAATCAGTAGACATAAAACCAGGAATTCTGGCACTATCGTGTAGACATGAAACCAGGAAATAAGCCAGGAAATCTGGTACTACTATGTAAACATTTCTCTATATAATAAGATACAGTCCCTATGGAAAGGGTATTGAGACCAACTTTGACAAGGAAGCAGTCCAATAATTATTATATATTTTGCCTCAAATATCCAAAGCCTGCAGTTCTATTTCTTCAATTTTCCCAAATTTGGCTTCCTTGGGTAATCATTTTCAAGAAGTGTTTTGTTCTGTTGGGTTTTTTTTTCTTTGGTTTTGTAGCATCTAACAATGTCTTGGGGTGTTTGGTATTTTTTGTGGGGACAATGGTAAATGGAAACGAAGAAAAAAACTGGATAGATGGAGGGGGGTCTCCACCAATCGTGTGTGGGCTGCAGGAGAGGAGGGGGAGATCTCCCCCCTCTAGTGTGTGAGGAAGGGTGGAGATCTCCCCCCTCCACTGAGGCCTTGTGCATGGAGAGAAGGCAGGGGGGGGATCTCCCCCCAACTTGTCCAGCTGCCGTGCTAGAGGAATGTGGATTTCTCCACCCTCCACCGCCGCTTGTGCAGCTTTGGTTGTTTCAAAATGTGTTTTTAACATTTTTTTTTTTTTTACTAAGGGTTTTTGGTAAGTGAGTTTTTTAATACCGTTCCCAAGAATGGTTTTGCTTGCTTGAGCTAGGTGGAGGGGTCTAACTAGCATGTAAAGCCTTATCAACACCCCAGATGTACCAGACCCAACCAATGTGTCTTTATATGTATTTGCAGCTCAAAACTGTAGAGGCCCAGATCCAGAAAAATTTAAGCAGAGGGCGACATGTATCCACAGTCATGCATTTCCATGTATCCGATCATGTGTTGGTAGTAAAGCTTACTCTTCTACTTGGGAATGTATTTCAAACTTAGTGATTAAAAAAATCCCACCCAGTCCCCCCCTACCCGGGTCTCTCTCTCTCTCTCTCTCTCCTGCCCCATCTTGGGTGGGAAGGAGGATGGGTTTAAAAATGGGTTGGGATTTTGTTGATGGCTTGGGAGTACTGTCTCGCTGTCCCACACCAGTCCACTTGCCATCCCTAATGCACACTTTATTCTTTTCATGATATCAAATATTCAAAAGACTTACGTTTACGTATAACATTTTTAGGTGTCAATATATCATGTTATGGACCGCGAAGTGCATGATACTATGTATCTTAAATTTGTCTGTGGAATTGTGCTTTATTCCCTAATATATCCAGTTTATTCCTTTCCTTATACTGAGATATTCTTGTATTGGGTCTTACTACATTCTCAGTTATACATTGCATCTATTTAAACCATGGCAATAAGTTTCCTAAAAGTTATTGTATTGGCCATCAAACTGCTTGGTTTTCAGGTACCAACATTACTTGATAGACAAGGAGCACAATTCCTTGCGGTTGCTCTTCTCGTTGTATCAAGAACATGGATCTCCGATCGAATTGCCTCACTGAATGGTATTTTCTTTTCCCTTCTATAAGCATTTGATGATATTGGGGATATTGTATTTGTTATTGAGGGGCATTAATATTCACAGGAACCACCGTGAAGTTTGTTTTGGAGCAGGATAAGGCATCCTTTATTCGGCTAATTGGTGTTAGTGTTCTTCAAAGTGCTGCATCTTCTTTTGTTGCACCTTCTTTAAGGTAATTTTGTCATCTAGTGGAATAGGCTTTTTATAGAAGTCAGTACAGATATAACCCAGTTGGATTGCCGGGTACAATGGATTCCAACTGATCGTGCTTATTCGCAACTTCACGAGTTTTAGAGCTAGGCACTGGAAGGTTAACAGGGTAAATAATGTGTTAGCACTCAAATCCATGTCCTTTTTACCTCGTTCCTTCAGAAAGAAGGCTTAGTGATATTCCGTTGCTGTAGTTTTATTTTTTGGGTTGCATTTGGTATTTCTGTTGCTTCAATCTTTTGATACTGGTTTCCTGTTATTCTTACAGACGTAATGTTTTATGGCTCGCATATTGGTGGGCATTCTCATGGTCATTTGTAATGTTTTGTGTGATATCTGATGAGTAATTCCATCATAAATCATACTTTAATAAATTTTCTGCTACATCATGAAACTGTTGGTTCTGTCCCTTGATCTTTTATCCGTCTGAGTGTTACACTTAATTTAATTATCCAATGCTATCGTAGATTTATTCATCAAGGATCAAGATCCCTTAAAGTTATTGTCCAAACTTTAGGCCTAAGGTGGGAAGTATATATGCACAAAGTGAGCCTCACAACATTTATAGTTATTAGAGTGATTTTTTGACTAAATCCATTCATCAGTGAGCCATGTCAGTTACTCAGTTTGTATTCTTCTTTGTGATACTCTTGATGCTTTGGTCAAGTGTAACTTTCATAAGTGTTTTTTCTACTTTTACAAGCTTAACACTCCTTTCTTTTTCTTTTTTAAAAAAAAAAGAAAAACTTATTTTGCACATCTACTGCATTAGATTGTTTCTGGTATGATGAAGAGAAGGTGAAGTACATGATAGTTTGTTACCATTCATTTTGCAACAATCAATTAAATTATGTTTGTTTCTAGGCACTTGAAAGCCAGGCTGGCCCTTGGGTGGAGGATCCGTTTGACTCAACATTTACTGAAGAACTATTTGAGAAATAATGCATTTTATAAGGTATTTATTTTTAAGTGTGTAGTCAATTCTTTTTTTTATACGTAAAATAGATTTTTATTAATACTAGAAAAGTATGTAGTCAATTCATTTGGCATGCCTATCTTGCATGAACCCTGTATGTGTGCATGGGAGGCATTACAGCGTTGTGAATAAAAGCTGTTTGCAGTATTTATGGATAATTTTTGTTTTGGAAGTTGTGTGCTGCATATTTGTAACTTACCTAGTATTATCATTTTGTTACGTGCATTAGACATTTATATTTGTTGTCTATGAATTAAATCTCATTGTTATAGTACCTTTTTAGTGTTAAACAAAAGACTCTTTTTGGAAATTCTGATCTTCATATTCAAAAATTTGTTTGTTTTATACATTAGAATTGATGTCCGGATCATTAAAATCTATTTGGTTGATTTTTAAGCTCTCTAGCGAGACATACAGGAGTACAGGCAAACTCATTTCAAAATGCATCTTTGTAGGTCTTTCAAATGTCAAGCAAAAATGTTGATGCAGATCAGAGAATAACTCATGATCTGGAAAAGTTGACCACTGATTTGTCGGGACTGGTTACTGGAATGGTAAAGCCATCTGTGGACATTCTCTGGTGAGTAATCTATTCAGTCTAGTTATCATGGCGCCAGGGATTTAGTCTTTCTAGGAGCCTGATAATAGTTTCAACTACTGCTTGCTCGTCTTTTCCATTTATCCTTGTAAGTGTTTCTGTTACTTTCAAGGTTCACGTGGAGAATGAAGCTGTTAACAGGTCAGAGGGGAGTTGCCATATTGTATGCCTATATGTTACTGGGTCTGGGTTTTCTAAGAACTGTTGCTCCTGACTTCGGTGATCTGGCAAGTAAAGAACAACAACTTGAAGGAACCTTTAGGTAACCTTTTTTGGGTTTGCTGCTTCCCATGTCGCTAATGCTTGAGCAATATTGCTTTAACATCAACCTGACATGATGCATTTTGTATAAAATAGGTTCATGCATGAAAGACTCTGTACTCATACTGAATCATGCCGCTAATGCTCGAGTAATATTTATTTTAACATCAACCTGACTTGACACATCATGTATAAACTAGGTTCATGCATGAAAGACTGCGCACTCATGCTGAATCTGTTGCTTTCTTTGGGGGTGGTGCTCGAGAAAAAGCTGTAAGTTACCTGATCTTCACGATGTGTTCTGTTTATGGGTGTTAAATTGCTTTCGTGTGGTAATTGATATTGATATTTCTTGACGTCCTGGACCTTTTTTCAAACATGGACATACGGTTTGCTGTTTGACATGAAATATGAATGTCCGCCATTGCCCTGAATGTGGATGCCTTGAGTAAACGTTTGGGGAAAAAAGGTTTATGTTATAAAACATTGCTAAAAGGGGAAATTTGAGCAATAACCTGGTGAATTCTTATTGAAGTCTCTGCATTGGTGTAGGACACTTGCACATGCAATGTTGTCTATCATGCCACTATTTGATTTGAGTTCCCTCCATAGCAATGGTTTTTTTTTTTACATTCATTTAATTTACTTCAAGTTCGACCTTAGCTTTTCAGGCGATTTATTATTTTCACTTCAAACTATGTTTATAGTCTGTGGTATGAAATAACTTCTAACTATTCTACATCCATTTTATGGTACCTTCTTTGGTAGTGGGTTTTAAAAGCTTGAATGCTTTAAAAAAAAAAACTTCTGCAAGCCTGAATGGTATTAGTAGAAGAGTGATCTGTTGTAAAAATTGCTATCACCCGTGAGCTCTTCACCTTGGCCATGTTTCAAGCTCTTGTAAGGAGCGGGGCCATAGATCAAAGTCAAGGTAGCGAAGTGAGTTATATTTTGAAAATTCAGTATATGAAGAATTGATCCTCTCTCTCCATTTCATACTGATCAATATGATCTACCACCATTTTGCCACCATCAGTATGATCTACCACCATTTTGCAACTCATTAGCTGTAATATTTTAGGTTTGTGGTAGCATTTTCCTTTGTTTTTGGTTTTTTTCTTCTTGCTGTTGTTCAATAATGGCTTATTCTCCATTTGGAGATTAATGCTTTGTTGTAGCTTGGGTTCTGAGTGGGTTAGTGTAGATGGGGTTGTGCAGTGAGGTTGTTATTGAACAGAAGTTATTCGAGATCAGAAAGGAGAATGGAAGGTGGTGGAGAATCATAGAGAGTAGTCGCCGTGTAGTGCATTACATCTCTTTAGATCATGAAGCCTTGGGTTGGCTGGGCTCGATGGTGAAGGAATGTGCAGTATCAATGGGCTCTGCTGAGTTTCTGAGAACTCGTAGAAAAGGTGACACTGTGTTAATGGTGCGAAAGGGGCATAACCACTATGGCAGTTTTATATCCTTATCAGAGATTGGACATGATAAGAGGAGAAGTTTTATAGTGGTGCCGGAAGGGAATAAAGGGGAGGGGTGGAGGAACTTAGCTGATACACTGTTAGAGCTGCATTCCTCCTCTGTTTCGAGCATGAGAAACAGAGAGGCTTTTGATGCTCAGGCAGGACACTTGAAGAGCAGAGGTGGAGGTGCTCCATCGTCGAAGGTAGGAGGTTCAAGATCTTACAGTGAGGTGCTCCAAGAGAAGGCACTGTCTCGAACTGTGAGTGCCGTGGTGCCAGGTGCGACCAGTGCAGGGATAGTGCAGAAGCATGGGGGAGTTGGTAGTGGGATGTCGGGTGATAATGAGGAAACTTTCTTAAGGATATTAAATGGTCTAGAGGAAAAAGTTGGAGTATTGTTAGAGGAAATTAGCTGCTTGAAACGCTTCGTTAGAGGTAAGGCAGTGATGGGCTGTAACGTGGTGATGGGCCCTGTTATGGGCAGGCCCAGTTCTTCAGGCAACGTGATGAAGGGATCCGGGATGGGCTAGGCCGCAGGCCCAACGAAAGTCTGGAGGGTTATTGAGAGGGAGGCCGATATTTCGGCTCAGGATGTTTCGGCCCAGGAGCCGAGATGCACTTTGCCGGTGCCGATACTTGCCTCGCCAGCTTCTCCACCGGCACAGAAAGTTTCACCGGACTTAGTCGACGCTGTTGGTGAGCCGATAGTGACAGTCCGACGGGAGGAACTTGAGGAGGGAGAGGTGGCGGGGGAATCGGTAGAGGGGGAAACTTTAAGGGATGATCCTCCGTCATCAACACTCGGGATGGTCTTCGAGAGTGGGCAGAATGAGTCGGATGAGGTAGTTGAAGGTCCAGTGGCTATGCCGGTGGTGGTCGAAGGTCCAGTGGCTTTGGTAGAAAGTGGGCTTTCACTTCTGGGGCTTCCGATAGACAACACAACACTGGAGATGGAGATATGCTATGGGAATAATTCTGGGGATGTTTTTTCAGGGGAATATGTGGCATTAGGTGGTGAATCTGTGTTTGGGGGGGGGGGCTCAGAATTGGCTTTGCTGCCCAGTGACAGTGTCGGTGAGGAGGGGGCAGCTTATACTCCACTGTGCACACTTCCCCCCAGTTCTAATTATGGGAGTTGCTCGTCAAATTGGGTTTTTAAAAAGATAGAGGAGCTTCAAGCTATTATTGGGGTTTCTTTTGGTGGGTACGAAGAGCAATTTATGGCACTGCTCGTGGCTATTGAAGCTAGCTGTTCGAAATCAGCCACAAAACAGGATAGGGAACTTAATCGCTTAACCTGTTCCATCAACTATGATGTTAAGGAAGGGAGCAGTAGAAGGGTTAGATCGAAAGGGAGGGGTAATTTAAGTTTTAATGAAGCCTAAGATATTATCATGGAATGTACGGGGACTCAATGATAGCGATAAACGGCTCCGTATCAAATCATTATTGAGGATGTGGAAGGGTGAAGTGGTATGTCTTCAAGAAACAAAGTTGTGTTACATCGATAGAAGGATTGTGCGTAGTCTTTGGGGATGCTCGTATGTGGGTTGGTCCTATTTGGCCTCTTTGGGAGCCTCAGGTGGTGTGCTATTAATGTGGGACAAAAGAGTGGTTGGAGCGATTGAGGAGTGTGTTGGAGAGTTCTCGGTTTCAACTTTATTTAAAAGTGTGAGTGATGGATGGGAATGGGCATTTGCAGGGTCCTATGGTCCTAATATGGCTAGGGATAGGCAAAGGTTGTGGGAGGAGTTGGCGGGTATATATTCCTTATGGGAGGTACCATGGTGCATGGGGGGGGGGGGGGATTTCAACATTACCCGCTTTCCTAGTGAACGTTCAGGGCATCATCTGATTAATAGGGCCATGGAGGAATTCTCGGAGTTCATCTTTGACCTGGACCTTATGGACCTTCCCTTGGTGGGGGGTGAGTACACATGGTCTAACGGTCGGGCATGATCTAAATTGGATAGATTCCTCGTCTATCCTGCATGGGAAGCCCACTATCCAGAGGTAAGCCAGAAAAGGTTAGCTCGAGTTAGCTCAGATCATTTTCCCATTCTCTTAGATTGTGGAGGCATTCATAGGGGTCGGCGGTATTTCAAGTTTGAGAATATGTGGCTAATTGCGACTGGGTTTGTGGAGATGGTGCGTGTTTGGTGGGCATCGTATCAATTTAGTGGCACTCCAAGTTTCGTTTTTGCAAGCAAGTTGAAGGCTCTAAAACAAGAGTTGAAAAAGTGGAACTTGGAAGTTTTTGGTCACATTGACGACCAAAAGTCTTCTTTGTTGGAGGAACTACAGGAGTTAGAGGGCAAGGAACTACTGGGAGAGGTTTCGGAGGAGTTATTATTGAGGAAGGGTACGATTGAGGCAGATTTGGAAAGGGTCTTGTTGTCAGAGGAGATATCATGGCATCAAAAATCTAGGGCCCTTTGGTTGAAGGAGGGTGATAGGTGTACAAAGTTTTTTCACAAAGTGGCTAATTCACATCGGCGTAACAATGCTATTGAGTCGCTACATTCAGGTACACAAGTGTTATCCTCCCCTACCGAATTAGAAAATCATATTGTACGTTATTATGAGAATCTGCTAACCGAATCAGCAACATGGAGGCCGAAGCTTGATGCCTTATCCTTTGAGGCAATTGAGCCGCAAAGTGTAAGTGTCTTGGAGAGACCTTTTGAGGAAGAAGAGATTTTCAAGGTCATCTCTAGTATGGCTAAGGATAAAGCGCCGGGCCCGGATGGATTCTCAATGGGTTTCTTCCAAACTTGTTGGGATGTTGTGAAGAATGATATCTTACAGGTGTTCAGAGAATTTCATGCTTTTCATAAGTTTGAAAAATCCCTTAATGCGACCTTCATTGCTCTCATTCCCAAGAAACATGGGGCTTCGACTATTGAGGACTTCCGTCCAATAAGTTTGGTTAGTAGTGTATACAAGATTATTTCGAAGGTCCTTGCTAACCGGCTTAGTCCAGTGATGGAAAACATTATCTCCAAGTCTCAGAATGCTTTTATCCGTGGGAGACACATTCTTGATTCGGTGCTCATTGCAAATGAGAGCGTAGATTTTAGATTGTGGGAGGGGAGTCCGGGTATTCTTTGTAAGCTTGATATGGAGAAGGCCTATGATCATGTGAACTGGGAGTTCCTCTTGTACTTGCTTGAGAGGTGTGGCTTTGGGGATAGGTGGATTTCATGGATGCGTCATTGTATTTCAACAGCCCGATTTTTAGTTATAGTTAATGGCACTCCTGCTGGTTTTTTTGATAGTTCAAGGGGCTTGTGGCAGGGAGATCCCTTATCTCCTCTCTTATTTGTTATCGTTATGGAGGCATTGAGTAGGATGGTGCAGGCTGTAGTTGGTGGGGGTTTTTTATCGGGTTTCCAAGTGGGAAATGGCTCTGGCAGCTCAATTATCATCTCACACCTTCTTTTTGCAGATGACACGCTGATATTTTGTGAAGCGGATAGTAGTCAGGTCCAAACTCTACGAGCATTGTTACTTTGTTTTGAAGCGGTGTCAGGGCGCAAGGTGAACCTTGACAAGTCCGAGATGGTACCGGTGGGTGTGGTCCCCAATATCCTCGATCTAGCAAGTCTCCTTGATTGTAGGGTATCATCTTTCCCAATGAAATACCTGGGTCTTCCTTTAGGAGCAACTTTCAAGAGTAGAGCCTTATGGGATGGAGTGGTGGAGAAGATTGAAAAAAGACTAGCTGGATGGAAAAGGGGGTATCTATCAAAAGGGGGTCGTCTCACTCTTATCAAGAGCACCCTTACTAACCTTCCTACTTATTTCTTATCTCTTTTTCCTATGCCTGTAGGGGTGGTGAATAGAATTGAGAAACTTTTTAGGGCGTTCCTATGGGGAGGTATAGGGGAGGAGAAGAAATTTCATCTGATTAACTGGAAGACAGTATGTGCTCCAGTTGTGAATGGGGGGTTGGGAGTGTGCCACTTGAGAACCTTTAATAAAGCACTATTGGGGAAATGGCTTTGGAGATATCACTTGGAGGGGGGATCATTGTGGAAGGAAACCATAGATGCTAGATATGGTGTGGCTTGCGGTGGGTGGTGTTCCAAGGAAGTGAGAGGGGGGTATGGAGTGGGTCTATGGAAGTTTATAAGGAAGGGGTGGCCATGTTTTGAAAGTCATATTCGATTTGCAGCTGGTGAGGGCAACCGAATCAGTTTTTGGCGGGATGTGTGGTGTGGTGATCGTGCCTTGGAAAGGGTTTTTCTAGTTTTATATAGTATTGCAGCTAATAGGGAGGCTTAGTGGCAGATGTGAGGCTATTTCATCATGGTTCACATCAATGGAATATTATGTTTAATAGGGATTTTCATGATTGGGAATTATCTTTGGTTTCAGATTTTTTCAGCCTATTACATTCAATGGGGACTACTACGGCACAACATGATAGATTGAAGTGGAGGTCTAAGGATCACAAGAAATGTTAAGTTAAGGCGTATTACAACCTTTTGACAACATAGGATCATACTCCATTTCCATGGAAGAACATTTGGAGGTCTCGTGCGCCCTCTAAAGTTGCTTTTTTTGTTTAGACTGCTGCTCTTGGGAAGATCTTAACCACAGATAACTTGAGAATGAGAGGATGTGTAGTGATGGAGTGGTGTTACATGTGTAAAAAGAATGGAGAATCGGTGGATCATCTCTTATTACACTGTGACGTAGCTAGAGTGTTGTGGGACGAGATTTTTCGTAGGGCTGGTGTGGCTTGGGTAATGCCCAAGAGGGTGGTGGACTTGATGGGTTGTTGGAGGAAATTGCAGGCCTGTCAACAAGTGTCAGCAGTTTGGAAGATGATTCCGCTGTGTATCATGTGGTGCATTTGGACGGAAAGGAATGCGCGTTGTTTCGAGGATAAGGAACGCACAAGGCTGGAGCTAAAGAACTTTTTTTTACATACTTTATTGCTGTGGTTCTCAACTATTGTATTAAACGGGGATAATATTCATGATTTTTTGGCTTCAGTGCATCGCCCTTAGATTGTATTTAGGTGTTCTTTTGTATACTTCCTGTGTACATGGGCCATGCCTATTTCATTCATATTAATAAAATTTATCTCTTACTTATCAAAAAAAAAAAAAAAAAGAAGAGTTGCAGCTTTCTTCATGAAAGTGATAGATTTGATCCAAAAAGCTCCGAAAGGTGCCTTACTAAGAGGAAACCAGTAATCCTTTTCAGTAGAGAATGATAAGCTTAAATCTGTCATTGACATGTTAACACTCCTAGTTTGCTGAGCATTCATTAACAGATTGGTGGCAGCTTGGGTGAGGGTTACGTTTGAGATATCAAAATAACTGAAGTACTTTTATGAACCCTTAATATAGAACTCTTTTCTTATAGTCGGTGATAGCTGCTATCTTGTAAATCTTCTATTCAGTGGTAGCTTAAACAGGTGAGTTTTTTTTTTTTTTTTTATAATTTTTTCGAGCCATTGGTTAGGTGTCTTTAAAGATCATCTTTTGAACATTTTAGAACTCCATAGATATATATTTGTTGCCGTTAAAATGTCTACATGACTTTATTCTTCTGCTATGGAATACTAGTTTGAAGCTTAACAAATCAGTATTGTTTGAGGAAGCTAATAATATGTATGTTAGTTTGTAAATGATTCCCTTCTGAATGCTATATGTAAGATAATTGGTATTAGGTATTAATTTATGGATTTATATGTTCTTGTTACTGAGCAGATGATTGAGTCGAGATTCAGGGAGCTTCTCAATCACTCCGTGTCACTTTTGAAAAAGAAATGGCTGTTTGGTATACTTGATGATTTTACCACAAAGCAACTCCCGCATAATGTGACTTGGGGTTTGAGCTTGTTATATGCCATGGAACACAAGGGTGACCGAGCGTTGGTTTCTACTCAGGGTATGATTGGTCCAATAATAATTTTGATATGCTGTTGGCCTTCTTAATCTGTTTATCTCTCTCTCTCTCTCTCTCTCATACAATTATATTTTTTCAGGTGAGCTGGCACATGCATTGCGGTTCTTAGCTTCTGTTGTATCTCAAAGCTTTTTAGCTTTTGGTGACATTCTTGAATTGCATAAAAAATTCCTTGAGCTCTCTGGTGGCGTTAACCGAATTTTTGAGCTTGAAGAGCTTCTAAATGCTGCACAGTCTGGTATGTCATTCTTTGTTCCTTTTAGACTTCAACTGATATCTTTATTGAATCTTTTTTAAAGAGCTCAGTCCAAATTTCTTGTGATTCAAGAATGGGGAGAAGGAAATGATTTTTTTTTTGTAAGTAAGAAGATATTTTACTAATATTGAAATAGGCATAGCTCAAGACTAATTAGGTACACGAGAATACAACTAATTAGGAACTAGAAAAGGATACAAGGAATTTATGAAAGTTGAGACCATTAAAATCTATGACAATGGCCCACATAATAAAGTCTTCAAGAAAAAACTCTTAAATTTTTCCCAAGTTGAGAAGGAAATGATAAATAACAAAAAACGAAAGGTGGGAATGGAATAAGGAAATACCTGGGATCCTAATTAATTAGTGTGAATTATTTATGGGATTTATTAGTGGCTGGAATACCTATTTGATAAACCACACCAGAGTTTGTTACAAACTTACAAGGGAGTATTTAGGAAGAAACTGTTTGACGGGAAGCTGATATATAGTGTATTTGTGTATGAAGAGCTCTCTAGTAGCTAATTCTGAATTATTGATAAGTTTAAATGTATCACATAGCTCACATATGGTTGATAATGAGTTCATTCTCTTGCATTTGTTCATTCATATTTTAACTAGTATCGATATACATCAGATAGAAATTATTTTTTATGGAATTGAAACTGATTAGGGATACCATTTTTTAAAACAAGGGAGTCCATATGGCATGAATTGTGCATTTTATCCATCTAAATCTGCAATCAAGAGCTTTGAGATCAGAAATTGGGGAATGATATATTCCACAGACAAACCATATTAGTCACTCTGTGGGCAGAGGAGAGATCAAGAGATTGTCAGAGCAAGGATGGCAAAGCAGTAGAAAAATATTTTGGTATAAAAGAGAAGATGTTGTCACCTACCTGGTGCATGCCTTTTTGTAGAAGTAGCAAAACTAACATTTATTATCCTCTGATTTTTCAAGTGCATGCCCACATATTTTGGCTAAAGGGGGTCGGATTACACTAATAAAGAGCACCCTTTCAAACCTGCCCACATATTTCTTGTCATTATTTCCTCCTCCAGCCAGTGTTGCCTCTCAGATTGAGAAGCTTCTACAAGTTTTTTTGTGGAGTGGACTTGGTGATGAGTTTAAGTATCATTTAGTTGGGTAGGATAGGGTGTGCTCTCCCTTGAGGGGTGGTGGATTGGGGATTCGTAATGTGGAGGTCTTCAATAAGGCTCTTCTAGGGAAATGGCTGTGGGGATATAATTATGAGAGAGAAGCACCATGGAAGGTGGTGATTGATGTCAAAATAGGATTCGATACCTCCTTGTGAGGGTTCTCATTATATAGAACAAATACAAGACTAGAAATCAGCCGTATAAAGTTCCCTAAAACATTCTTTAAAACAAGGCTGGAAAACAGCTACTAAAGCAGTCAATAAAGACAACTACATGGTCCTACTAAATTATGGGAATCTAAGTGTACAAAATTAGAATTGTATGCTAATCATCTATATCTACATTTACTGCTATATTTACAGCTACTATTATTTGTCAATATCGTTGACATCCCCCCTCAAATTGATGCTGGTTGATCAAGAAGTATTAATTTGTCAATCATTAATTGATGACGGTGGCGAGACATAGCCTTGGTAAAGACATCAGCAGTTTGGTGTTCGGTGGAGATGTGAGGAAGTGTAATCATATGTTGATTAAGTGCTTCACGAATAGAATGACAATCTACTTCAATATGTTTGGTACTCTCATGAAACACAGGATTGGCAGCAATTTGAATAGCACTAGTGTTATTCGCATGTAGAGGAGTAGGGGTAAATTGTGGAATACCAAGTTCACTCATCAAACCTCGAAGCCACACAATCTCTGAACATGCGGAGGACATAGCACGATATTCAGATTCAGTAGGAGATTTTGATACTCGATCCTGCTTCTTACTTTTCCAAGAAATGAGAGCATTACCAAGAAACATACACCACCCAGTAACTGAGCGACGAGTATCCATACACCGGCCCAATCAACATCGCTATAACCCGTGAGCTGTAAAGAATTCCTAGTAGGGAAGAATAAACCTCTACCAGATGTACCTTTGAGATAACGAATGATCCATCGTGCTGTTGTTAGATGAGATTGACGAGGAGCCTGCATAAACTGACTAACCTGCTGGACAACAAAAGAAATATCAGGATGAGTAATAGTCAAGTACTTCAAGCTCCCTACTAATTGCCGATACAAAGATGGATCAAATAAGAGTTCTCCCTCATCCCGACAAAGCTTTAAATTGACCTCTAAAGGTGTAAGTACAGAGTTCCCTGATTGAAGACCAGTTAGGGTGAGAATCTCTTGGGTATACTTATGTTGATGTAAAAGCATACCGTTGGGACAAGAATGAACGTCAAGGCCAAGAAAATATTGAAGTGGACCAAGGTTTTTCATATGAAAGGTAGTTTTGAGATGCTGCTATAGATGCTCAATCAATTGAGAATCAGAACCTGTGATAACTAGACATATACTAGAAGAAGAACAAGTCCAATATCAGTTCTTTGAGGAAAGAGAAGAATCAACCGACTCTGAGTAAAATGAAAATCAAGAAGAGTGGTGCGAAACTTCTCAAACCATGCACGCGGTGCTTGCTTTAATCTATATAAAGACCGCTTCAACCGACAAACCTCAATAGATGAGGAAATAAACATACCAGGAGGAGGAGACATATATATTTCTTCCTTCAAGTCTCCATGTAAGAACGCATTCTTCACATCCATCTGTCTAAGAGACCAACCTTTGGAAGCAGCAATAGCCATAAGAGTACGTACAGTAGTCATCTTGGCGACAGGTGCAAAGGTTTCCTCATAATCAAGACCATACTCTTGAAAATTTTCAAGAGCTATTAAACGGGCCTTATATCTCTCAATAGTGCCATCAGATCGTAGCTTGACAGTATATACCCATTTGTAGCCAATGAGTCTGACTCCCTCAGGACAGGAAACGATGTCCCAAGTGTGATTGTCCTGAAGAGCCTGAAGTTCATTTTGCATTGCTTGCCTCCTACAAGCTTGAGTAGCAGTCTGAGAATAAGATTTGGGCATAGAAGGAATATCAAGAGTAGCCTGATGTGCAGTATGTACGAATCCATACCTGGTTGGGGGATGTGAAACTCGAGATGATTGTCGAGGTTCAGTTGGGATGGGATCAGATGTCGGTTCTGTGACAGGAAGGGGTAGCGGAGAATGTGGGCGATGTCTTTGATACACGAGCCCTTCCTTAAAACGTTCAAGAGTACAAGACATATCATCAAAACTAGGCAACTGAATAGAAGTAGAATCATGTGAAACACAAGACTGGAAGAAATATTGGTTTTCAAAAAAGACCACATTTCGAGAGATACGGAGTTTGTTAGCACCCGCATCATAACACAAACGCTTTATGAGCATTACTATACCCAAGAAAAGCGCATCGAGCAGCCTGAGCAAAAAGCTTGTGACGTTCAGTGGATGGTAAGTGAACAAAACAAATACAACCAAATATATGAAGAGAATTATACTCAGGAACCACACCAAACAGATGGGAGTATTGAGAGTCGAATTGTAAATTTGGAGATGGTAAACGGTTAATCAAATACATAGCTGTAGATAATGCTTCGACCCAAAACCAAGGAGGTACAGAAGATTCAATCAACAAAGTACGAACAATATCCAAAAGATGGCGATTCTTACGCTCAGCAACCCCATTTTGTTGAGGGGTGTAAGGACATGATCATTGGGAGAGAACAACGATATGGGAGTATAAGTGGAGATTGGTGCTCTAATGAAGTTAGGGGGGCATACGGAATGGGGGTTATGGAAGCATATTTGGAAAGGTTGGTGGTCTTTATCTAGCAACACTAGGCTATGTTTGGGGAATGGAAATAGAATCAGCTTTTGGCGTGATGTTTGGGTTGGAGATATGGCTCTTAAGGATGTCTATCCCTCTATTTTCAGAATTGCACGGGAACAAGATGCTTTCGTGGCTGACCTGCGGGAAATTACAAATGGTGCGCAGCAATGGAATGTTAGCTTCATTAGGGAGACACATGATTGGGAAGTGGGTGTTCTGGTGGAGTTCTTTAACTTGTTATACACAATTAGTCCTGTTGCTACAGTGGCAGATAAATTGGAGTGGTGGCCTTCCAGCGAAGGTAAATTTTCTTTGCGCTCTTTCTATGAGACTCTCACTGCCCAAGCTAGGAATAATTTTCCTTGGAAGAACATTTGGTGGAGTAAAGCACCTCCTAAGGCTGCTTTTTTTGCTTGGACAGCAGCTTTGGGGAAGATTTTGACCATGGATAATTTAAGAAAACGTGGGCTTATCATCATGGACTAGTGCTGTATGTGCAGAAATAGTGGTGAAACAGTAGATCATTTACTTCTACATTCTGAGTTTGTACAGGACATATGGAATTATTTCTTCAGCAAAGTGGGATTAGCATGGGTTATGTTGGGGATGGTGGTTGAACTACTAGCTAGTTGACGAGAGATCATGGGAACACCACAGATTGCAGTTGTGGAAGATGGCTCCCATTTGTATATTTTGGTGCATCTGGAGAGAAAGAAATGATAGACATTTCGAGGACCGTGAGCATTCCTTGGAAGAGTTTAAGAGTTTTTTCTGGACGACCTTATTTATGTGGGACATCCTATAGATTTAAATGGTTTTAGTTTTCATGATTTCCTTGTAAATGTTTTTAGTTCTAAATAGGTGTGTAATCACATGTATACTTCCTGTGTACTTGGGCTATGCCTATCTTTATATCAATAAAATATCTTTTACTTAAAAAAAAAAAAATTCAAGTGCGTGCACTATAGATAGTAAATGACTTTAATCTATCTAGAATTATGATTTCTAATGGATTTCTAGCTATCCACAGAAACAGTGTAAATTTTTAAATCTAAATAATATCAGTGAAGCTTGTCATCTTGGAGTCCAAGGTTTTTTGTTTGAGATATACCGTGTTCGTCATTAACAACTAAATGAACAGTAGAGTATGTTATAGCGTATCAGTAGGGAGAGGCAAGTCGTTTTCAAGGTTTCAATAGTAGAAATTGAAGGTACCGTTTATGGAACATGTATCTGGAGCATATGGCACTGGATAGTATCTCGGAGTAAAAATGAAATTACTATTATACTTTCTTTTCCCGATAATGAGTGTAAGTATTAGATTGCTGTGACAGTTGGACGTGATGATGCGTATTATCATGTTTGCAAAAGGCTACAATGTTGTTAGAAGGGAGCAAATAAACTTCTCTGCATGGTAACATTAGTTGCTTAGCTTTCCATATCAAACTGTGGAATTTGGATGCGGTTTTATTCTGTCTTAAATCGTTGATTGTAGTTATACCAATTCCATATCAAGATTATTTTCTTCCATTATCTTGATTATGTAAATAAAAAAGGAAAAGAATTAGATTTAATAGTAGGGTGGAAGGGTGTAAAGGGCTGAAAGAAGGGGATGAGTGTTTGGAAAATGATTCCTCCTTGTCTTATGTGGTGCATTTGGCTCGAAAGAAATGGGAGATGCTTCGAAGATAGAGAACGTTCTTTGGGAGATCTTAGGGTTTTTTTCTTGAGTACTTTTGAGTTCTTGGGCTAAAGCTTTTGTAATGGCGGATAATTTTCTGCATCTGTTTTAGCTTTACGCTGGTAGTTTTCTTTTTTGTTTTTGGAAGTTGTAGGTATTTCCTTTGTATATGTCCTGTGTACTTGAACTTATGCCTATTTCTTTGAATAAAATTTATTACTTCTATAAAAAAAAAAAAAGAATTAGATTTAATAGTGTCCTTGTTTGGTGTTTATTAATATGTACTTTGGTCAATCAATAGCAATCATTCCTCACTTCTCTTTTCCTGTTAGATCAATTCATCAAGAGTTACATGTTCACGCTAACAGACTTTGTTGGCCTTGCAGCGGACTCTATGTCTGATATCAAGTCACCATCAGACAGGAGAGATTATTACTCTGAAGACATCATTTCCTTCTCTGAAGTGGATACCATTACCCCAGCACAGAAAATGTTGGCTAGGCAGTTGACATTTGACATAGTACCAGGGAAAAGCCTGCTTGTTACTGGTTAGTGCAAGTAAGCTTCTTTATTTATCTGGTTATGCAAATTTAAATCTGACAAGTATGCATTGTTTTAAGGTCCAAATGGGAGTGGGAAAAGTTCAGTCTTCAGAGTCCTTAGAGGTCTATGGCCTGTTGTAAGCGGACGACTCACTAAACCATCCCAAGATATCGATGAAGTGGCTGGATCTGGCTGTGGTGTTTTCTATGTTCCTCAGCGACCTTACACATGCTTAGGAACCCTGAGGGATCAAATTATATATCCTCTCTCCTATGAGGAGGCGGAATTGAGGGCATTAAAGTTGTATGGAAAAGGTGAATTCCTGACTTAAATTAGCATGCCCATATGATACTTTTAACATTCCATTGTACTTATATTTCTAACTGATGAAATGCTTATTTGTCCTTCGTATCTTTTTTTCTTTTTTCTTTTTTTTTGGGGGGGGGGGGGGGGTCGTAGTTCCCCAGACCATTTGAAATTGCACTTTTGATCTCACCTTTAAAAATATTTCCGAAGTACTTGGCTTATACTTTTGATCAGTAAGTCCTTGGCATATACTTATCAGCAAGAGTTTTCAATGTAGAGACATCTAAGACAATTGTAGCTCGAAATATTTGTGATAGCTTCAAGGTTGTGCGTGATTTAAGTCTCTTCTCTCTGCATCAAGAAACTCAGAGAAAATGCTATCAATCAACCTTTTACCCCTATTTGTTTTTTGTTTTTATTTTTTGCAAGTAAAATAAAATTTCATTGAAAATAGTAAATAGGCATAGCCTAAGTACACAGGAAGTATACAAACAGCATACACCTAGTTACAAATTAGGAGCTAGAAAGTGATGCAAGAAAATAATGTAAGCTGTTTTCATTAAAAAGACAGGCTGAGGCCCAACAAAATGAAGTATGGAAGAAGAAACTTCTAAGCTCATCCGGAGAAACGTTCCTTATCTTCAAAACTTTGACCTGACACATTTTTACCATGGACAATTTGAGAAAGCGTGGAACTTTAAATCGTCAAGACACTCTTCAAAACTTTTGTGTTTTGTGTTTAAAGTTTAAAATATTATTTTTTAGTTTTGGGATTTGAAAAAGTTGAATTGGAATTTGAAAAAGTTATATTGGGATTTGAAAAAGTTGAATTGTTTATTATATTTTGTATGGAGATTTGAAAAAGGTGTAATGATGAGTTGAGATAAGATGAGAATTTTGGAGAATTTCTCACCCCCAAACCTGCCCTAAGAGTTCCGGTGAATTAGACACTTTATTATTATTATAGCCATTGTTTAAGAAACAGTGTCAATAGTCTACTTTTTGCCATGATTCAGTTGAGGATTGTAATTGTGAAAATTCAGGTCAAAACTCTCCTGACACCAAGAACGTACTGGATTCATGCTTGAAAACTATTTTGGAGAATGTTCGATTAAATTATCTTTTGGAAAGAGATGAAGGTGGTTGGGATGCTAGTCTGAATTGGGAAGATATTCTCTCTCTTGGAGAACAGCAGAGATTGGGCATGGTGAGCTGAATCTTTTCAAAAGTCACCTATTCAAACTACTACTATGACCAAGAATTTACTGAAAGATTTATTTCCTTCGTTTTACCAGGCACGCTTATTCTTTCACAAGCCTAAATTTGGCATCCTTGATGAGTGCACCAAGTATGTTTCAGAACCGCACATCTTTTTCTTAAAAGAAGTGTTGCTAGTTGTCTGACATCTTTGTTTTATGTGTATATTTTCTGAAATTGTAGCGCAACCAGTGTTGATGTTGAAGAACACCTTTATAGGCTTGCAACAAATTTGGGCATCACAGTTGTTACCTCCTCACAAGTAAGTATTGTAATTATGTTAGAGATGCACTCAGTATTGATTGGTGACCCCTTCCATTTTCTTGTTTGCATGTATTGTGATGTAAATGTGAAAAATATTATGGATTGTGTTGTTATGACCGTAATGACGCCAATCAAATTGAGTTCCAAGAAGTAATTCGACTAGTGCATCTAGTTGGCTATTGCTGATGTAGCTTAGATTGTGTTAGATGCAATATTGTAGGATAGGGCTGGACTTTAAAATCTGGGGCATTTCTTTCCGGAATTCCATTCTGACCTTTTCCCGTGACAGAAATATGGTGAAGATTGATATTGTTGTCCAGCATTAATCTATGTATTTGCTTTAAATCAGCACATCTTTTTGTTTTGGTGAATAAATTTAATTTTCCTCATTTTTCTGGAGTCCTTGAGACGACCAATGCGATGCTTCCCCAACTCCCTCCTCGTCCCTGCCGCCCTTCCTCTCTCATTATGCTTATATCACTCATGTTTTGCAGCGTCCGGCCCTAATACCATTCCATTCCATGGAATTACGGCTAATTGATGGTGAGGGCAACTGGGAACTTCGTTTGATCAAGCGATAAATTCCACTCAGCTAGCATCTGCAGTTGTGACTTCCTTTTTTTTTGCTGTTCAATTCTTACACAATGCGGTGTCAATCAAAGGTATTGATATTTTCTGGTGCTACTGCCAATTATTGTGCACCATACATGATCTTGCATTTCTTTTGGGAAGGTGGGGGGCAAAGCAGAAGATAGTCAGATCAATCCAAATTGCAGCAACTGTTAAGAAAGTGGATAGATAATAAGTTTGAAGCGTAATCGCATTCGTAGCTTCTGTAGCATTAAGAATCTGTACAGCTTTTTTTTTTCCCTTCTCTTTCTTCCTTTACCCTTTGTGTTAGCCATTCGATCAGCCATGTTGTAAGAATTCGAAATCTGTCATATTGATTAGCCCCCATTAATAAAATTTCACAAGAAAAGTCATTACTTGTTAGCATCTTAGTTTGTGTGGTTTCCTTTTCCATTTTGTTTCTTTTTCTTTTATAAGATTTTTTAAGCCTGCTCAATTTTTAGCTCTCCCACCACTTTCGAGCACCCTATATTTCTGTCACTCTGTTTATGAAATTTATGTTAATGAAAGATTTTTTCTGTTCATGCTACTGGCCAAGATGGAGTTAGGATTACGAATGTGAAATGTTAGGCTTGAAAGAGAACTATAATGACATGTTAAGATCTCCTTTACCATAAACAATAACTTTATGATCTAACCTAAAATTGTATTTTGTAATTTTCTTTTGCTAACATTTCTCCTTCCAAATTATTCTCTAGTAGCCAACCATTTACATCTTTCTGTAACAAGATGAAAAAGATATTCCACGCAAAGATTAGGATTTGACTTATTTTATGAAAAAGTTATGTTACTTACAAGTCAGTGTGTAAACAAAAATACTTTTTAATTTTAAATTTTTAACTTTTTCATCTAATCATTTTACAAATTTCAAAATAAAACAAAAAAATCAATACTTTTTTAGGATTCAGAACAAAAGTAATATTAAAAACTTATATTCACACAATATTAACCTTTATAATATTTTCTTTCACAAATTTCTCTCCTTTTTCAAAATCTAATAAAAATATCTTAATTTAAACTATTTTATTATTATTCATATATCATTTTACTGCCATTCACATAATTTTGAGCAGGGCTGTAAATTGATCGACTTAGTTTTTTGGACTCATGGGAACTGACTGAATGTGAGGATACCGGCTAGACCGATTCCGATCGGTTCTCGATCGATTCAGCGGGCTGGTGTTGGTTTGGGCCCTTTTTTGGGCCTTTTTTAATACTATTCTTAGATCACTTTGAGCCTTTTTGAGATTGGTTTAAACTCTAAATTTGCTTCAAACTATTTCTAGATCACTATTTCTATATATAAGTTTCATTTTTTTTTTGATCGGTGAAAGAGATATAATAAGTAATTTATTTTAACATCATTTGTAATGTTATGTTTAAAATATAAATAAATTAGCAATAGACGTTACTTACTATAAGTATAATACTAATACTATAACTATATACTATACTTATAATACTAATAGTAACTAAATTACTTACTACTTACTAGATAGTTAAAAAAGATAAAAATAACTTCACTAGATGTTTAGTATTACACATTACAAATAAAAATAAATTGTCTTAAGCATAGCAACAATGCAAATAAAAAACATAACATAAATAAATGAAAACAAATTGTCTTAAGCATAGCAACAATGCAAGAAACACATAACATAGATAAATGACAACAAATTGAAAGTGATCTTCATGTTTGTAAATAAAATATCAAATGTCAGTGAATTGGACTATGAAAAATACTAAAATTAAATTATAATAAAAACAAAGAAAATATTATTTAGGGGTTTGCAACCGGATCCAGATATCCGGCCATAACCGAATCCGGATTTGGATTCTAAAAACTGGACAGTTATCCGCCTAGATTAATCCGAGGGATCACCGAATTCAATCTGGATATCCGGATTTTTTTTTTCATTTTTTGACTTAAAACTTGGATATCCGGATTATAATCAAATTTAATCTGGGTTTTTAATTTAAAAAAAAAAAAGACTTTAAAACTTTGAAAAAGCACTTTTTTTTAAAAGAGTTTTGATATCATGCTTAAATTGTCCAGATTTAAAAAAAAAAATGATTTAAACACTTTCAAAATTATTTAAACACTTTTTAAAATTATTTTATAAAAAAAGTAAATTAAAGAACAAAATAAATAAAAAAGCAAAATAGATAATATTGTTGTTACATCACAATGCAAAATATAAATTTACAAAGAACAAAATAAATAATAATAAATCATAACTAATTAAACTAATAATAATGCAGCCACACAAAACACTATGAACTCCATATGGGTCATAACCTTGGAGTCATCATTTACTAATTTAGGGAATGTTCCAACACCAATGGTAAAGCTTGCCAATTACAGAGAAACCACAAAGATTCATTACTTCGATAGGATTTTTCTTTGTGCCATCTTTTAAAACATATGCAATATCAAAGAATATGTTCTTTGAACATTATAAACAAGATGATGCAAAATCGAAAGCTAATAATGGCGATGAATTATGTTACACAAAAATAACATTATAATACTCAGTCAAGGCGAGTCATTGCTCCCATTGACTAATGGCACACGGGCTTCTAATTCACTGAACTACTTCCTGTGAGACAGTAAAACCTCACTACGAAGGATAGAAAACTGGAGGCTCAAATAGCATTAAACAATCCATTTAGCATTTTAGCTTGGTAAAAGTTGCATGCCTTAACCTTTGAGTGAGTTTCACACAGATTCTTTAGCTCAGTATAGTCCACATGCCCATATGCCATCTTTACTTCTACTTTCTGCTCAGCCACTTCAAGTTCCTGAAAATGAAGATTTCTGAGTATGTCAGTTGACAGCATGAAAAGCAATAAAGCATAAAGAACGTACAATGCATATGAGATAATGTAGTATATGATTTTAATTATTTAATGGGCAAAGGCAGCTACTAAGAGCATTTATTTTAATTCAGATATTGTTACTAACACTAATTTCATGTCCTTCTACATACAAGTTGTACCCATTAAATATTAATCTCCCTTTCCATAATACGTACTCGATCCTACAAATTCTACTTGGCAATTTTCGCATCAAGAGTTGTATGACATACAATATTGTACATCTTGGATTCTCTCATTTTAAATTAAAACAAACAAATTCGGTTAGAAGCTTAGCAATCAAACATAAGAGACTGCACAAGAGGACCTGTAAATTGCCTAAAAAGTCCAACTTACTGCATAAGGAGAGTTTTCAATGCATAGGGTGGGAGTCCATATGCTTAAGTTGCTGAAGTTGAAGGAAGATGGTTACCTTAAGCAGAAAAAAATGTAGAGATTAAGTTAAATGGATAAATTAGTAATAAAAAATCAAAATTGTGTTTACCTTCGATGTCAACACGTTATACATGCTCCTCCACCTCCTAAGAACTAAGTGGTTTACAAGTCCAATTTTACATGTAGATTAGTGTTTGGACAGTCTCCAGCGCTAATGAGCTTCGCTATGAGTCTATTACACGTCCACCAGTGTTGAATGCGGACTCGGATGCGATGGTGGAAATAAGGATGACCAATACATCACGTGTGATCTTTGCAATGATGAGATATCTAAATGAGTTCTTCTTCCACCACTCCAAATATCAAACTCGGGTACTTTTGGTTCAATCATATCTGAAAAATACCCATGCATGTCTGAGTTAAGTACCGAATTGTTTTACTTCTCAAGATATTGCCCTAGAGCTGTCTTAAAATCTTCACAATCCAGATTATCACCAATAATACTTGAGGAACTTCTATGGGCAATGTTTGATCTTCCACTCCCTAGCCCATGAAACTTGTAGTATTGCTCAATTAAACGATTCATGAGCAATCTTATGTTGGCCTCAATTCTATCTCCGCATTCATCCCCTTTGCACCTTTTTAACCAATATGACAAGGTTGTAATCTTATATCGAGGGTCAAAGACAAAAGTTACATAAACAATCATGGTCATCCTATCTGTGTTCCCTCAATATTTATCAAACTTTAAGTTTCATAGTAGACCTCATCCTCATCAACATACCATCCTCACTCTAACCCATGTTGTTCAAAGTGTTCTCAATTGTACAAATTTTTTGAAATAACATATTAGAGGTAACATAAAATGAGCCAGAGATTTTCAAAGTAGCATCATAAAAAAATTTTAGAAACTTAATAAAAATACGAGTCATTTGCCAATATTCAAACGGTGGTGCTAATTACATTTAGCTTTCGAATCTTTACAGAGCAACTCTCCACTTTCATAAAATGGTTTTATACAATCGATAGATCTTTCCCTTTCCGTTTCTTAGGTAATGGATAATTACTACTAGTATGGGCACTAGGGGATCTTGATGTTTGGATCTCCCTCAAATCATCTCCCAAGTTAATTGGTTCATTTGAATTAACATTAATTGGAGTCGACAAAGAATCCATCTAATTTATAAAATAAAATATAAATGTTAAATGTACATACTACATAGTGCATAACACAAATTAGAATTACAAATTAGAATATCATATATTAACAATAATATTCTTTTTTTCATGCAAAACATATTAAGAAGTGTGAACACTCAACAATGACAGTAGAATAGATCTCGGATTATTGTTCATAGCCCCCAAGAACAGTTCCAAAAATTTTACAATGTCTGTACATACACATAAATAATTTAGTAAATAATTTACAATGTCTCACATACACACATAAATAACTTAGACTAGAACGTTCTCCAAAACAGAGGTGAGGCAATAGATTTACATACATAGAGATTTAGACTTTAGTGGCATAAAATAAGAACTAATTCAAGGAACTAATTCAACAAAAGTCCCACACAAATTACACAATAAGTTAATAACATAACAGATTGTCAGATTATAGTTTTACAATGTCTATATAGAAATAAGTTTAACAAAATTATGGTGAGGCAACACAAATTACACAATAAGTCAACTAACCCTAGCCTCCGTCGATAATAATAAAAGTCTCACATGTTAAAAAACACTGGGGATTTCATAGAGAAAGAGATGGACAACTAACCCTAGTCTCCGTAGAGAGAGGAGAAAGGCGTGGGTAGTTGGCAGCTGGGAGTCTGAGAGAGGAGAGAGGTGTGGGTTGTGGGGGTTCGTCGGCAACTAGGAGTGGGAGTCTAAGAGAGGAGAGAGAGAGTCTAAGAAAAGCCGAGAGGGAATTCGGCAGAAGAAGAAAATGGGGTGGGGGAATTCGCGAGTCTTAACCCTACCCTGAAACGATGTCGTGTGGTTAAGACTCAATAGCGTCTTTTTCTTTATTTATTTTTTTACGGTTTAAGATAAAACGACGTTGTTTCAAATGAAATAGCGTCATTTTCTCATAAATATATAAAATATATATATGATATCGGCTGGTTTGGTGGTTTGAACCTGGTTCAGACTAGGACCGAACTAGCCGACGCCAATTTTAGTTAATTTCTATCGTTGGCCGACCGATTTTCTATTGGTTTCATCTGGTTCCAGTCGGTGACAGTCTATCAGGTTGGTTTCTGTTCACCCTTAATTTTGGGATACTCCAAGTGTCCAAACGAGCCTACTTATAATCTTATTGATGCTTAACAGTTTTGATAAATTCAGAAATGCAAGGAGAAGGTTGGAGAAGAATAACTTCTGTATATTGATCTTGCGTATTACAATGTACATGGCTTTCTATTTATAGTAATTACAAAAGGAATAACAAGAATCTTTTCTAACTGATTTGTACAGACAATCCGTAACAGAATTACTATCCTTTTATTCTAAAATCATCTCTGCTCTGCTGACTGTGCATTGCTGAGTATTGATCTGATCTGGCTTGAGTGAAATGCTGTGATGGCTGCTTTGTGGTCTCTAATATCCCCCCACAAGATGGAGAGTGCATGTCAATTACTCCCATTTTGAGCAAAAGAGAATAAAAGGATGGAGAATGAAGAGCTTTAGTAAGTATGTAAGCCAACTGTGAAGTAGATGATGTGTATGTAGTGGCAATGAGACCCTCTTGAATTTTATCGCGAATTAAATGACAATCTAATTCAATATGTTTGGATCTCTCATGAAAAACAGGATTTGAGGCAATATGGAGGGCAGACTTGCTGTCACAATGAAGAATGGCTGGCTGAGGATGAGAAATTGTGAGGTCAGCAAGTAAATATCTTAACTAAATAAGTTCACATGAGGCAGCAGCCATGGAACGATATTTTGCTTCAGCAGAGCTGCAAGAGATAGTAGTTTGTTTCTTGCATTTCCATGAGATGAGTGACTTACCAAGGAACACACAGTAGCCTATGGTTGACCTCCGTGTATCCGAGCATGAAGCCCAATCAGAATCACAGTATGAAGTGAGCTGACAGATTGAAGATGAAGGAAAAAATAAGCCCTGGCTAGGGGACTTCTTCACATAGCGCAGGATTTATGGGCAACTTGAAGATGTGGAACACGAGGAGAACTCATATATTGGCTGAGAAAGTTAATTGAGAATGAAAAATCTGGCCTTGTGATGCTTAGGTAAAGAAGATGTCCAATGAGTCTTCTGAACTCAGATGGATCAGGAAGTGGCATGCCTTCATCTTTGCTGAACTTGAGATTTGGGTCCATAGGAATTAGGCTAGGTTTGCAACCAATTAAACCAGCATCATGTAAGATGTCAAGAGCATATTTCTGTTGACATAATTGAATGCCATTTGGAGTCCTAGTTACCTTTAATTCGAGGAAGTACTTGAGGGTACCAAGGTCTTTTATTTTGAATCTTGACTCAAGAAAAACTTTGAGTGCAAAAATTTCATGAGACTTATTTGAAGCCACAACTATATCATCAACATACATGAGTAAGGCTATAAAAGATGGACCATTCCCTTTTGTGAAGAGGATATAATCAGCTCAGGATTGAGTAAAACCAAAATGTAATAAGGAAGAAGAGAATTTGGCATACCATTGTCGGGAAGCCTATTTAAGGCCATATAAACTCTTGTTCAATTTGCAAACTTTGTTGGAACTCTAAATGGAATAGCCAGGAGGTATCTTCATGTACACTTCTTCCTCCAAATCGCAGTGTAGAAAGTAGTTATTAACATCAAATTGTTGGAGAATCCAACCTTTGACAGCAGCCACGGTTAGAAGTGTCTTGACTGTCACGAGCTTGGCAACAGGTGAAAATGTATCATGATAATCATGGCCCTCCTCTTGGGTATAATCCTTGGCAACTAAGCATGCCTTGTGCCTCTCAATTGTTCCATCTGAGTTGCATTTAATTTTGTAGACCCATTTTGAACCAATTGCCTTCTTTCCAATAAGCAGATCAATGATATCCCAAATTTTATTCAGTTGTAAAGGAGCAATTTCGTTATCCATTGCTTTGCGCCAATCTAAACTTTTCACAGCTTGTGCATAAGTGTGTGGTTCAGTATGAGTAATGATGGAAGTGGCAAAAGCAGCATGTTTGGGTGATAATTTATCATGGCATAAAACAAAACTTATTGGATAAGGATGAGAAGAGAGGGAATTACCTTTTACCTTGGAGCTTGATGGAGAAACAGTGGGCATGCTAACCTATTGACAGTAGTAGTCATGGAGGTAAGATGGGGGTTTCCTTTATCTGTTTGGGCGTTGGGGTGGAGGTTGGATTTGGGAAAAGGTGTCTTGAGAGGGAGATATAGAGACAGGCTGCTGTGATGGTATGGTTTCTAGTATGGGGTCAGAGTGAGGAAGAGTGGAAGGTGATGTATTGTCTAGTATAGGGATAGATTGAGGAAGATGTGGATCTGCTGTGTGGTATGATATGGGTTCAGATTGAGAAAGAGTGGAAGATGGTATGTTATCGGGTATGAAGTCAAATGGAGGGAGAGGTGGAGCTGTTGTGTGGTCAGAATGAAAATGAGGGAAGGGAGTATGGTTTCTGAGGCTAGAGAGGGAATTAGAGTGAAGGGGATGTTTGTGAGTCAGGG